>JAXIVJ010006928.1:20000-63647 GCA_036785665.1 Chirona hameri
TTGATAGTTATTTTGTTGTTCTGGAAAGATAGGTATATCCTTGAGTTTCAGATCAATATGGGTGACATCCCTTACCCAGATACCTGTTCATATCATACATTTATGTGCAATGTTTTGTGTGCAATTGTTATATCTATAATTACTCCTATATCCTATTTCAAGCAGGATTTCAGTATATGTTCATTCACGCTGAAGTGGCAACATTTGGTCCAGTAGATAACCAACCACTACTTATTGGCTTATGACTGACTTACGAGGACGCACACCAAATCAAAACTTTTACTCTGGGAACATAGTTACTGACATTCAGGAAATTCATCAAAACTGTAAGTATAACTCACTATCAGAAGGCTTTCACTTGCAAGAAAGATTCTCTATAATGTACACTTAAATGCTAGGTCATTGAAAAACAAAATGGACAATTTCCTAACCTTCCAAGGCAGCTCCGTTGTTGAGTGGTATGTAATATGTGTGTCAGAAATATGGTTAAAAGCAGAGATGCTTCAGTATTTCAACATATATGGTTATAGTCTTTTTGCCTCTTGCAGAGATGTAAGTGAAGAAGGAGGAACGCTATGTATGTGAACAATAAATTTAATGCTAAACTGAGAAATGACTTAGCAGCTATAAACAATGATAATCATACAAATAATGTGTTGAAATAGAGCTTAAGGAGAAAAATGTTGCCAAGAATGTAATACTTTGAGGAAATTTATAGATCTCCAAACTCTTAACAAACATTATTTATTGATTACATGGAACAAGTTCTAACTGCACTTGAAGAAGAAAATAAATTTGTTGCACTTGCAGGTGGTTTTAATTTAAATATATTGAAAGAATCAGAAGATAGGTATGTGAGTTGCTTTTGCAATCTTTTGTCTTCTTATGGTTATCTTTCTATGATTTAAAAGCCAACTAGAGTTGTTAAGAACCATTCATCATTGCTCGATAACATTTCTATTAATAAACACAACCATATAAAGTCTTCTGGTGTATTGATAACAGATCTTTCAGATCATTTTCCTGTATATGCCCTTATATCATGGATATATAACACAGAATCAAACAATCCACCAAAGGAAGTTTGTAACATGCATAAACTTACAGAGCTTAATGAATATATTATAGCCAATCTGGCAATTTTCCAAGCTATAACAGATCCTAATCTAGCTTGTGTTGCCTTAATAAATACTTTTACCTAAGGAATTCACAAGTTTTCCAAAACAATAAAGCCATGCAGAAGAAAAATACCATTCAAACCATGGATAAGCCCCAGTATTCTGTGTTCAATTAATAGAAATAATAAATTGTACAAGAAATTTATTTTAAAAAAAAGTAGTGATAAGCATGACAATGCATATCCCAAATTTAGAAACATTCTTACAAAGGTAATGAAGGAGGCAAAAATGTTATATTTTCAAAAGTCGTTTGAGGCTAGCAAAGAAAATAATAAATAAACATGGAAGTTACTTAGAGAAGCATTAAATGCAAGGAAAGCGCCAAACTGCATACTATCCTGTTTTATTGATGGTGCTAACATAGTTCATACCAGTGAACATGTAGCAAGTGGTTTTAACAATGTCTTTACATCCATAGGACAACAGCTGGAAAGTTATATGCCTACCTCAGAGAGTAGCCCAATGGAATATCTTGTACAAATAGACTATCCGGCCTTTAGCACCCCATTGCACACAAAATCCTTTGCAAATTGAGTATATTATAAACGAATTGAACTCTGGGGAGGCGGAGTAGGCAAAATAAGTACCAAGTTTCTTCTGGAAACATATACAAACTGTATCCATCATCTTACTTGTTTCTTTAATCTTTGTCTTAAAAATGCTTGAAGTGAAAGTGGCCATAAAGTGAGGGGACCATGCCCCCCCCCCCCCTGTTCCTACGTCTGTCTTCCGTCGTCTGCGGCTAGGAAAGGGCGCCGACACCTTCCACAGGTGGGGGGGGGGGGGGGGGGCATTCTGAAGTCTATTCTTTCCATGCAGCGCCCATAGGTGTAATGTAAAATCCGAAAATGTTTGGGGGGACACGTCCCCCCATGTCTCCCCTGTGGCGGAGCCCCTGCAGCTAGGATCGTTGCTACACAGGCTGTATTGGCTGTACCAAGTCACAATGCAGTGGCGGATCTACGGTTGGGCAAAATGGGCAATTGCCCCCCCCCCCCCCCAACCGCCTGAAATCGGAGCAAAATTGACGCATTTCCTGTTATAGAAGAAAATGTAAGCGACTTTTACAAAGGACAGTAAGCTTTAGATCAGCTATCAATGCATAAACAAGCCAAATCCGGTGCGTTTTCAGAATTGTGTGCGACTTTTGGAATCCCCCCCAACCACCCGTTCTGGATCCGCCAATGTCACAATGCGCTGTATGTGTGCATATGATGCAGTTGCATGTTGTTTTCAGTTATACATTAAGTAACACTGAGCCGGATACGGGGATTGAGGCGGATATGGGTGAGGGGTCGAACGGATGAATCTGGATGAACACTGGCCTTGTCAAATGTGTCACCGCACTGTGAGCAAAAGTCACGATGTCGAGCCATTAAATGACACTTCATGCCGCCAATGGCGGATCCAGGGGGGGCATCAGGGGCAAATCCCCCCGCAGGAATCTGGGGGCATTAAATACAAGTATGCCCCCCGCCCCTCCGGGCGTTCCCAATTTATCGTAAAATAGTAAAAATTATCTTTGCAGCAGTCAAAATCCAGCTATCAACAGTCAAAAAAACAGAAAATTTCGCGCCGCTTCGTAGGAATTAGGAAAATGGGAAAATGAATTCCATTAGGTAAGTGTCTGGCAGAGGCTCTCCTTGGCGGTAGTTGCTGGCACTGGCGGATCCAGGGGCATCAGGAGCAAATGCCCCCCCCCCTCTCGCTCCACATGAATCTGGGAGAGGCATTCAATACAAGTATGCAAGTTCAATACATTGTTTTTCACGTTCTGTGCGCGTTCCCTGCACAGAACGTGAAAAACAATGATCTTAGGAGAAAACTTCATGAAAACGGAAGTTTTTTCTTCTCTCGAGTGATTGAATTTGAAGTTTGCATGTAGCCCATTCTTTCAATGATAGACAAAGCAGCGCACCTGATGCAATTCAAGCAGCCCCGGTGACACTTAACCCGCGCCCCCGCTGGGGGGGGGGGGGGGGCGGAATCTGCCCCCTCTCCCGGATTTTCTCAATACCTTGAGAACTATGATAGATATCAACGTCAAACTTTCAGTATTTTATGCTGCATCAATGCTACGTCTGTTTACCGAATTCCAATTAAATTGATTTAGTATTTTGGAAAATAATGACGTTTTAATGATGCCATGTCATGCCATTTTTGGTGGAAAAACGATAAATGTTTGAACAATCATAGAAGATAGAGTTTTGAAGAAAATTGCAAATAAACAACGTCAAAAGAAAGGAAATGAGATTTTATTCAAAATGGCAATCTCAGATTTTTTTTTAAAATTTCTCCAAAAAGTAGGATTTTTTTTTTGTGCAAATTCACAAAATATTTATTTTATTTTATTTTAAAAGTGAATTTCTTAAGCTCGAATACCAAAATAAGGCGACCGACCCAAATCCGTGGATACAAAAAAATGGGGGTACCTTTTTGCCACAAAAAGATGCCCCCCCCCCCACAGTGAGAGGCTGGATCCGCCAGTGCATGCCGTGGTACTTATACATGGGGGCCACATTTTCCCATACCAGGTTAGGTGGGCGCTACTTGAAGCGTTTTTATCACCCCTGTGGAAACCTAGCACTGAACGTTGACATTGACCTTAGGTAAAGGTCATCAAATGCTAGAAAGAGGTCATACTGCATATCATTCAACGCGCCTTGAGGAAAATAACAAAATGGTGTCCATTTATCTTTATTCCCTTTCTTTATCTTTGTCCATTTATATTTGTCCCTTTTATCTTTATTCAGTCAAAAGTTATTGGGCATAACATCTTCACAAAAGAACATAAAATGGGGAAAAATTAGCATATTTAAAGACAAGTAACCATCATTTTGTCTGTTTCAACGACACTTCTTTACACTTAACAATAATATAAAGTCAAAATAGGAAATACATTTGGCTTGGGTATTCAAAAAGATTCAAAATTTCAAAAAAAGACACTAACTTTAAAATTTAAGGTCAAAGTCATCATATGTCAGACAGAGGTCATGCTGCAGATAATTCAACTCGTCTTGATCAGAACAGCAAAATAACGTTTACCGAACCATTCTAGTTTTATGCAGTCAAAAGTTATTAGAGAATAACATTTTTTTTCTCTCAAATAAAATAGCATGTAAAATGACAAAATTTGAGATATTTGGAGGCAAATATCCCCCAATTTTATTTTTGCATTTAATTGCCACGTCCTTACACTTAAGAATAGCATAGTGAACAATTTGAAACACGTTTGAGAAAAGGTATAAAAAAATGTACAATTTTGAAAAGGTACTAAATTTAGAAATTTTATAAATGGGAAAAAAATAAACACCACCATGTTATAAAACAGCTCGTTGCCATTCTAATGACATATAATACATCTATATTGTTTCATAAATCCTCGGCCATATGGGCTGACAAAGATTGACCTGCACCGTAACCTTATAAAAATGCCCGAGGAAATATCTCCTGAACCACTGCTTGCATTGCAATACAACTTTCACAGCTCATTTTAGCGCTCCAGGTTACACCATATAACAATTTTGGCCATAATCGGTGACATGACGGTGACATTTTGCACTTCGTTTTTGTCTATTTGTCGTGGAATGCTCCAGCTACAAAAGAAGAACATTGGGATTTTTTAACTGAACCTACTTACCCTACTTAATACTAGTGGACGTATTCCACACAACATAGGTACCTATGTAAAGAAATTCACTCACGCGCTCCTATGCCACCCAGCAGGCAGCAGGAGACCAAAGGCTGCGACGCTGCGTGCAAAATTATAACTTACGTTGGTTGTGAATCACTCCAAAATAGCGCCAGACGCGCTACGTTCCCTATCCCTACTGCTACCAAAATGCTACCAAATAGAGGAAACAAACGAGGCAAAAATAAGTTTTCTTTCTTTCGCAAGAAGTTATTTTTTCGCAGGCAGTACCCATTTTTCATCGCCAGTTTGAGCGGATGTTGAGGGGACTAATTTCTATTGCCGCCCCTGTCGAGCTTGGGATGGGGGGGGGGGGGCTTTTGCCCCTGCCGCCCCCCCCCCCTCCCTGGATCCGCCAGTGTTCACCGGGGAACACCGCCCACTGGAGAACACCGCCCCAGAGGTGCACAAATTCGCCAACTCGCCCACCAGCCTAGGTGACAAGTTTAGGCTAAAACTGCTTCGCTTAGGTGACATATTTGCTGCGTTAACAACACAATAAATGGGTGTAATGGTTTTATTAGTAACAAAAGACCACGGAGCATTGCTGTATTAATCTACGCAGTTCCTAGCCCTAGCCCTGGTGGGGGTCATTTTGACCCCCCCCCCTCCTGAGGTTTTTCGGGAATAGCAGAAAAACGGCAGAGCGCTGCGCCACCAAATTTGGCACAGCCATTTCGGAAATAATTACCAACATTATGTGAAAATGTTGACCTCAGGTATCTCAGGTCAGAGGTCAGGTCACCAGGTCACGTCAAGTGACCTTACATCCATACATGCTTTGTGGTCGTGCCAAAGCCCCAGTGTTTGTTCTAGATATTTGAAACTTACAGGATTTCATGAGGTCATAAGTAGCTACAATATCTTTATCTCGGATTTTGAATATCGGTGACCTAAGGGCAGGTCAATTGCGTTACCTCCCTATTATAAGTCAATGTAAAAAGATAAAAAAAAATGCTTCCTATTCAGATAATATGCATTAGATCAGGCCAATTCTTTCAGAATCATGTCATTTTAGCTCATTCTTGTTCACCCAGGTGCAATTGTTGCTCGGTGACCTCTGCAAGGGTGGTTGATGTCATCTGAGGTCACCAGCACTTTTTGTTGTTGTAAATATCTCGTGATAAAATAAAGATAGATACGTGCAAATGATACCACTGTGCTTGCCTCGTCAAGACACATCGCCCCATATGCAATATGGCCTACCTGGGTCTTACCAAATGACCTTGACCTGAGGTCAAATTTTGAAGTTAACCTAATCAGGTCACCATTAATATATGTCGAAACGAATTGACGAGACAAACACGATGCTGGTAAAATTATTGCCTTATGTTTAACCGGTAAAAAGTTATTAAAAAAATACTTTTTTTAACGAAAATGCCATCGTGACCTTTGGTGACCTCTGAAGCCTAAACTATTGACCTTAGTTAAAAAAATTAGGATATATATGGCGATTGCATTTTGCATAAGCTTAACATTTCTGGAGCAAAGTCCCAAACCTGGAAAATTTGACCTTTGATGACCTCTGCTAAGCAAAATGCTCGAAGAAACTTCGGATGTCCTTCTCGATAATTTCCAATACCTTTTCCGCGTCTTTCTAACCCTTTTAGTGTTTGAGTTTGTTGGGGTCATTTTGACCCCCCCCTCACCCGAATATTAACATTTTAGGTTTTAATTGGCTCATTATATCAATTACAATATTTCTGTTCAATATGAAAGTTAAATGAAACATGAATATTACGATGTGCTTAAAAACTGTTCAATTTGGCACCTCTAATCGCTGAATGAGAGAAGTATATGAATATGTTTGAGCTCGCGTGGTTCCAAAAGGGGCAAAAAGGGGCAACCAATTTTGCTCGGGCGTTATGCAACATGAACCATAGTTTCGAATGGTACTAATTTAACTGGCTACATAAGATCAGTATCGACTATCCTCTCGTACTGAGGCCTCAAACAAGGCATGCCACCATACAACACACCGGCAGTACTAGCAAGTGCGTCCTGCCTCTCATCCGGGTCTGACACAACTCCACATTACCAGTCATACCAGCAGTACTAGCAAGTGCGTCCTGCCTCTCATCCAGGTCTGACACAACTCCACATTACCAGTTCTCCTCATTCTCTTCCGTCTCAGTCTTCCGATTTTTAAAAAGGTTCTGCGGATTTTCAAAAGCTCTGGCAGCGGTGGGATTCGAACCCACGCCTCCGAGGAGACTGGTGCCTTAAACCAGCGCCTTAGACCGCTCGGCCACGCTACTGATGTGTCCATCCGAAACTACTAATTCACAAAATGCTCAATTCAAAACAGTCATTGATTTCGAATGCTTGCGTGTGGTACAAACTAGAAGTCATCTGTTCATATTTAATATCACGGAACCAGGCGCGTAACCACCACTGGGGTCACTGGGGATCAGTCCCCAGTAACATTTTCGGAGTTTCGGAAGGTGGTTAGTGGTTACGCCCATGCACGGAACATGCCATTTGATCGCACCACAGCCAGGCTGAAGCCACAATGACGGCCCTGATGGACATCTGTTGCAGTTTGTCACAGGCAGCGGTTTCGATTTCTGAAAACGATGGGGGGCAGGGGCAGATCCAGTCGCTCAGTTTGGGGGGGGGACTTTTTGGCTTTCAGCAGGCACGTAGCCAGGATTTGTCTCAATGTTGTTGACCGGGGGGTCGTCAGGGTCGGGTCGTCAGGGAATCTAATTTTATCTAGTATAAATTTGTTTTGCTCTGGGGGGCATTGGCCCCGTGCCCCCACCCCCTTGGCTACGTACCTGGCCTTCCGATACACAAATTTCGTTGCAAAGATTATAACGTCGAGAGACGATAATTGACAAGCACCTGTTTTGGAGGAGACGGCCGTGTCATAACGGTACCACACAAACGATAGGATGTAAAAAAAAGTAACGCCTAAGCATATATAAAATACTTTATCAATATGCTGACGCAAGTTCTAGAGATGATATTAAACGGACATCGAAATTAAAGTGTTATTTCTTTACCCAAAGGTAGGAATGAGCCCGCTTCAAACGAGGACGTTTGGCGTCTCCGTTATCGTTTTGTCACAGCTCTTCGTGCACCGACGAGCGGCAAATGCGCGGAACGCTAGCCTGGTGTTTACCGGGTCAGGTTTGTAACCTAATTTCACTTTTGTTACATAGGAATAGGATCATAAGCCGACCAAATGTACCGTGTGAATAAATCTGGATAACCATAACGTGGTATAACATATCACTTCCAGAAAATATACAGTTATACATTTAGCGTTCGTACGATCCTTTTCCTTTTTTATAAAAAAAATTGACGACCCACTCGGTCGCCAACTCTGGACTCGCCAGCGAACACATTGGTCATATCAGCGCCCAGGGGTCATAGCTCTACCGGGGTTCGAAACACGGGCTCCCCACGTGAGAGCCAGACGTCTTAACCACTCGGCTATTACGCCCCCTTAGCGTTCGTACGATAATTAAAAAGGGCTTCAATTTATCTCGCTCTCTCGCTTCAGTCACTAAATTATCCAAATACGACGGACTTGTAAAACATACACGGAGCTACGCTACCATCACGAATATCTCTCCACGCCTCTCCGCGATCTGGATGTCACTTACTGCCACGTCGTCACCAAGAGTCGTAAGAGTCGTAAGTGCCTTTAACAAAACTGAATATCTCACTGGACATATAGGCTAGGAATACCTTTATCAAAATACGAAATACAACCATAGCTAAAACGTTATCTTCAGCGAAAGTATATATGAATATATTTGTGTAAAATATTCAACCAAGGATTTGGCATGTAACTCTTCGTATCACAACTGGTATCACTGTCCCGGCTGGATGTGCTAAAAATGGCTGAATGTGAATGCGTTTGAGGTTCCAATTGCACTCTTTCCATATGTTTGGTGACGGTGGGCGTTAAAGGGACATTCCCACCTTAACACTAGTTTTGAGTTGAGATACCTAAGTTAGTGTCCATAGAGCGAAACTTAGGGGGGTAACATTGAAAACAAACACAGTTATCTGGTCTAAGAGAAATTCAATTGTGATTTTAAAATTTGGGCCTTAGTAAGGCCCACCCTTATATGGAGTTGTGTACCGATGACGTCAGCTCTCGTTATGGCCGGGTGTACTTGTTTAGAACAAACTTTGATTTTCTATGATCGCGAATCGCGATGTTTGATTGTTGATTGATGTGTTACGCCGTGTCATCAACATTTGACCAGTTTTAATCTTTTTAAGTCAATAATTTCCATTTAAGACCAATCAGGTATGCATCGAATGCCCTAGGTTGTGTGTGGCGAATCAAATATTTCTACTACGGTGTACAGGTGAGCATGGGTGGAGCTTCCCAGAAAACGTTGGTGGGGCAAAATGCCATATTGGCCGGATGTTTTACATTATTGAGGTGAAAAATTGCCATATTAATGCCAGGAAACCTTCAAATCTGACAAAAGTTGGTGGGGCATAACACAAAGTTGGTGGGGCAGTGGCCACACCATGTGAATAGGAAACTCCATCTGTGCAGGTGAGTCGTCATGCTATTTCATTTACCAACAGCCAACGGCCCAACAGATTCCTATTTTCCTATCAACGTATTCACTAATTATGCTGTGATTATCGTTACAAATATCACAAGAGCATAAGCCAGACAAAAGGTAATTTGTTTAGCATTAGGATAAATCATTTGGGTAATCAGACGCCTATGACGGATACTTTTGCACAACATTGAGTGGGAAAATGTGCCACATGCCATTATTTTAAGATTGAAAAGAAGAAAAGAACACATTAAAAAATAAAAGGAGGAAATTGTACTTTTCTGTTACCCTGAGGAGGATTTCAAAACACATTTCACCAAATAAAAGTTGCTTATATTGTATATAAAATGCTGAAACATGCCAATTTTCTGCATTTTTTCTTCATATTTGGCAGGGCTATGCCCACTGGTATTCCACTGCAACTGTATCCGCCAGTGGTGTTCTATCAATATGTTTGCTAGTGATGTTCATTGTTCAGTGAGCAAAATTATAAATTATGGAAATGTAAGGTTCTTTGACCAAAAATGATACAGGTAGGTAATCTTCGACTAAGTACCTGTCAGTGTGCCGTGTAATTCACAGTATGGCAGCATATGGTAACATCATAAAAGCAGCTGCATTGTGCACCACAGCAAAATTTCCATATTTCTGCTGCCGTTAAACCTAACCAGGGTGTGTCAGGAAACAATTATAATAACATAATCAAACCTGACCTAACCTTTACAGCAATTACGGTTGCAGGGACCAACATTTGAACAATCCGCTCACTGCGCTGCAGTCCTACTGGGATCTGTTGCCCCCAGACCCCCAGACCATCTTGTAGACAAAACCTAACCCTACAGCGATAATAAGTTGTCTGATGTATTAATGCAACCTAACCTAACCTAACCTATTTATAATAATAAAGGCTTCATCAGAAGACATGGAAATGCTGCCATGGTGCACAATGCCTCTGTTTTTCTGATGTTACCATGTGATGCTGTGACGTCATACTGTACATAACATGGTGCACTGACAGAAAGTGTGTTACCCTGTGTCTTACCCCATGTGACATGCCGCTGCATCAGCTGACCCCGTGTGGCCTGTCACTGTGTCTGTGTCTGACCCCGTGTGACCTGCCACTGTCTGACCCTGTGTGACCTACCACTGTGTCTGAACCTGTGTGACCTGCCATTGCATCTTACCCCGTGTGACCTGCCACTGTATCTGACCCTGTGTGACCTGCCACTGTGTCTGACCCTGTGTGACCTGACACTGTGTCTGACCCTGTGACTTGCCATTGCGTCTTACCCCATGTGACCTGCCACTGTGTCTGACCCTGTGTGACCTGCCACTGTGTCTGACCCTGTGTGACCTGCCACTGTCTGACACTGTGTGACCTGCCACTGTCTGACCCTGTGTGACCTACCACTGTGTCTGACCCTGTGTGACCTGCCACTGCGTCTTACCCAGTGTGACCTGCTGCTGTGTCTGACCAGTGTGACCTGCCGCTGTGTCTGACCCGTGCGACCTGCTGCTGTGTCTGACCCATGTGACGTGCCGCTGTGTCTGACCTGTGTGACCTGCTGTGTCTGACCCGTGTGACCTGTTGCTGTGTCTGACCCATGTGACCTGCTGCTGTGTCTGACCCCTGTGACCTGCTGCTGTGTCTGACCCTGGTTGTTGTACGCTGGTTGTTGTACTGTATGTTGGTGTGGTCGTGCCATGACCCGAGCCCCCCCCCCCCCATGAGCTGACCGCCCATCTACCCACAGGCAGTGAAGAAGCGTCTGCCCCAGTCCGAGTCGGAGCCGAGCTCAGCGGCCAAGCGTCCCTCGGAGGAGGCAGGCAGAGCTGGCCAGCTGACCGAGCGCAACAAGGTGGACGCCCGCTTCCGGCCGGCCTATTTCCCTTCCCTTCACCTGCGTTTTTGCCTGAAGCAGATCGTTCTCATTTGAATAATCTGGATGGCTGAGTTGTACGGTACCTTTTTTATTTTGCTCGGTAAAGGCTGAATAGGGACACTGTCGTGTGGTTTTGGTAACCAAAGGATGCATTTTGTCGCATTATTCGTGAAGGAAGCACATTTCGGTTTGATAATAGTTGATCAGGTTGTTGCATCTGGCTAGTCAAGGGTGGGCACAATGTCGTGTATGATACTGTTAACTGGTTCCTGCACTGCGATACGGAAATAAATGTAGAAAGCATTACACTGTCTGCGAAATAAAATCATCAAGAATAGAAATCGAAATATCAAACGGAAGATTTCGTGATCAGTGTCCTAAGTATGCTATATGGTCTGTACTCTGTACACAAATTGTCAGCGAAATCGAGATACACGGCGGATCTTCGTATGTATGACCGTCCGTATTTCGTAAGATACGAAAATTCAAGACCAAAAACATTGGATTCGTGATCAGCGCATCGGATATGGTTTGTGGACCAATTTTCAGCGAAATCGAGATACCCGGCGGACCTACGTATGCATAGGCGTAGTAACAGGGGGGGCAGCCGCCCCCCCCCCCCCCCCCAACATTTTGGATTTTACCATTACGCCTATGGGCGTTGCATGGAAAGAATCGACTTCAGAATGCCTCCAGACCCCCCCCCCCCCCTCCCCCCCTCCCAACTTGAACATAGTTCCTACGTCCCTGTTCGTATGTATGTATGACCGTCCGTATTTCGTAAGGTACGAAACAATCCCAGATCAAAAACATTGGATTCGTGATCAGCGTATCGGATATGGTCAGTGTATCAATTCTCAGCGAAATCGAGATGCCTCAAATATCAAACTACATTTAGAATAAATCTGCTCCTAGTTTGACGGTGGTGTACGAAGACGCATACGTTTCAATGGTTGGTTTGTTTTGTATTCAAAGCGCCAGAATTGTCTCGAAAAAATGTGCCATATTTTGGCAGCGTAAAGGATTTCTATATAGCTCTCTAGAGCTCAATATGACGTCATCATACCAAATTTAAACAACTTAATTTTTATCAAGTTAAGTGTCGTTTTCGAGAAAAAACATATCACCATTGTTTTCAGCAGCACTTACTTCCTATTTTCGGGTACAACCGGCGTATATTTGACAACTTTCAGAAAGGTGGCAATGTCCCTTTAATCGGTAAAGAGCACAAACAACATGCATGCTGATCCAGTGGCAACTGGCAGGATGTGATAGGATCGTCTCAAGCAAAATGTGGGAAAACGAGAAAGTGCACATTTCCAGCTTTAATAGCATCAATCTATAACATCCGTGCATGCTGGTAGGGTACATACCCAGGACGACTTGGGATGAGAGGACGGAGTATAGGTTGAAGGGCGCGGGTCACAACATATCAGAGCAGACTGCAGTCTGCTCTGTGCCACGACCGGCGGTCATGCACGTGTCCTTATGCTGTGGAGAACCAAAGCGTTGCGAATGAGGGTATTACAAATTCATCTTTGGAGACGGCTCGTCAGGGGCCGTTTGATTATCCTACTGGCAATGGTAAGACAAAACATTCGCGGAGTTGTATACAACGTGCTCGTACTGAAAGGAAATCGCTATATATGGAAAGGATGGGAGGACAAGATAATGTCAGATAGCAGTACATGCCATAAGAGATGCAGTAAATCCATACCTGCGCACTGGCATTTGATGAAAAATATAACGACAGTGACAACAGAGGTGTAGCAATGGTGCGTAGGCTCGCAATCCGAATACATTGCCAGTATCGGGATATTTCAGCCTGCAGCGAGTAGAGTAAATGCCAGCGTTGATAACAGCGAAACGTTACCAATTGCAACTCGGTACACTACATCTCTTGAATGGTGCTGCACGTAGTCTGGACCATATTTTTCAAGATTTTCTGGATCTCTACTGACCACGTACCGACAACAGTTGGACGTACATCAGTCAGGGATTGTCACAAGGCAACACAAATATTAACATCTTCCCGAAGCATAACGTAACAGACCTATTACAGTCGCTCGGCTTTGCTTCGCTATTAATTATACAAAAGTTGTATGTGCAATTTTCCCCTTTTTAGCAAATTGTATGCTAAAAACAGCTAAAATGCGTCTAGGAAAGATAAAAATAGCAACTTGTACTCCAACTTGGGGGGGGGGGGGCAAAAACATAATTTTGCCCCCCGACTTTTCGTTTTTTTTTTTTTGGGGGGGGGGGACAATTGCCCATTGCATTGGTCATGGCATTGGTCTGCATCCTCCAGGAGGCCTGAGGCCTTACTTGGAACCGTTACTTAGAGGTTGACATTGACTGGGGGCAAATATCTCCCCTGACGGCTGACATATTTTCGCAATAGCTCAAAAACCAATAGCGACATCAACGTGAAACTTTGTGTACCTTCTCCTACACCGACTTTACGTCTTCTGTGCACAAATGAAGCCAGTTTTCCAAGAACAATCGAGATATAGCGAATTTAGTGACGTCACTACACACGAGTTCTAACTTCACTGAAATGAGGCCAAGTGGTAAAATGACTATCACGATCGAATTATACGTGTACAATAATACATTAAACATGTGTCGCATGGCTTTCGCATATTTGTTTTAGTTACCTTTTGTGACCTGACCTTGATCGTGGCCTTTGCCAAAATTCTCACTTTTGCCTGTGGATGTGCATTTTACCTTTAAGAGCACTTTGCGTGATAATGGTCGCAATTGAAGAATTTGGATGGAAAGTATGCCCATACACTCAAATACCTCGATTTTGACCTTTGACCTCACTGGCGGATCCAGGGGGGGGGGGGGGCAATCCGGACATGCCCCCCCCCCCCCCCCCCAAAGCCTGGAAGGGGGGGGGGGGCAACATGTCTTTTGCCCCCCCCCAAACAAAATAAAAAATATATATAAATAACTGTAATATGAGCCTCAACGCATATTAAAAAAACAATAAAATTCCGTGTTCTGTGAAATTTTAAGAAAAAAAAATGAACACGTTCATAAATAATGATTTCGTCGTCGACGAAGGAATAACTAGACCCACGACCAAGGGCGGATCCAGGGGGGGGGGCGAACGGGGCCATGGCCCCCCCCCCAAGCCTGTTTAAGGGGGGGGGGGCAAACTATGTTTTGCCCCCCCCCAAGACGTGAAATTTAATGCATGCTATATTTGCGTTTTTAGAACGGTACTGGGCATCCCAAAATTGCAGCAGTCAAAATCAAGCTAGCCTCAGTCAAAAACTGCAAAATTTCGCGCCGCTTCGCGGCATGACACAAGTTTCGCAATTGCATATACAAATTTGGAAAATTAATTCCATTAAGTGTCTTGCAGAGGCTCTCCTTGGCGGTAATTGCTGGCCCCAGGGCCAACTCTCTTCATAAAATATTATCTTTAAAGCGGGCTACATGTTTAGCTTGTCTGCCGAGTTCCGAAAAAGGCGACGCGAACGCAAAGACGCGGACTTCGGCAACCGGAAGCTGTTCCAGCGGTGCCCAACTTGTTGGCCCGAAGAGCTAATAGTGGGGACCAGGCCAGGACTATCTCCCCAAGCCATCTCCCCCAGGCTCCTCCAGATCCACAGGGACCATTTATGCGCGGAAATGTCGGTCTGCCTCTTGCTACTTTGAAACCATTTGCACCGTTACCAGTTGTTTGTTACAGTTCGGTACATAGGTATGTATACAGACTACAGTTATTATTATCATATGTACTATTGAGCGCAGACTGCCACCTGCCATCGTGATTTACTATCCGAGGCTAATGTATATGAAAAACTACCTTCATTTCAACATTTTGCATCATACCGAGATGTGCAACCAGGAAAAGGGGTTACCTGAGGCTTGGCTCCACTCACGGTCTTGTTCCAATATTAAAAATGCGTTTTCCACGACCTAAAATTAAAATGTTCACGCCGCTTCACGGCGTCACATCAGTGGCCATCGTCATAACGAAGCCATCGTCATCGTCTTCGTTTCGTCGTAACGCTGAATTGAATGAATAACATTTTTAGCTTATTATCCTCTACAAGGCTAAGAAGCTAAAAATGCCTATGTTTCTGGGTTTTATCAGGCAAACCCGAGCAAAAAAAAAATCGCGCCGCTTCGCGGCGCTAAATAACAAGTACCTACTATAACATGCAAATCCACATTAGAAATGTTGCAAAGGCTTAAATACACGCATAACAAATTGGGGTACATTTTTTTGTCGTCATTTCAGCCGACCCCCCCACTCAAAAATGATCGGCGACGCCCCTGGGTACAGCTGACAGTTGACATAGTTTTTATCAGTGTAAGGCAATGTCGGAACAATACAAACTGCAAGCTGACATCTTTCCTTTTTCGATATCCCAAAAGTTCGAAAACTTAAAAAAAAAATGGGGAAAAAAATCGAAATCGTGTGGTTGCAAAATAAAGTGGCCCAAATCCGGGAAGAAATTCGAAATTGGGGATAGGTAAGGTCCGCTAAAAAAAACGGTTTGCCCCCCCCCCCCCCAAACGGCCGGCTGGATCCGCCCTTGTTTGACCTTACCATGACCACTGGCGGATCCAGGGGGAGGGGGGGGGGGGTGGCAGGGGAAAAGCCCCCAACCCCAAACCCAAGCTCGACAGGGGTGGCAATAGAAATTATCCCCCCTCAAAATTCGCTGAAACTGGCGATGAAAAATGGGTACTGCCTGCGAAAAAAATAACTGCGAAATAAATAAACAAATATCGTTTTTGCCTCGTTCGTGTTTCTCTATTTGGTAGCATTTTGGTAGCAGTAGGGATAGGGAAAGTGGCGCGTCTGACGCTATTTTGGAGTGATTCACAACCAACGTAGGCTACAATTTTACACGCAGCGCGCGTCGCAGCCTTTGGCCTCCTGCTGCCTGCTGGGTGGCAGAGGAGCGCTTGAGTGAATTTCCTTACCAGAGGTCTATAAATGGTCTGTCGGTCTGTCTGTCTGTCGGTAAATGGTCAATATCTGTCGCTCACGACGAATCTAGGGCAATTTATGTCGCACACTTCTAACTCAGCTCCTATGGAGAGTATGCGGAATCCAAGAACACCGTTCGAATGCTCTTCAAAAATAATTTCCGTCGATGAAGTGTAAGAGAGCAGAATGTTTAAAATGCTGCATAAGAAGCGGGCATAACAGCCGGGTCGTGCTAATAACGCGAATGTCATGGGTTCGACCCCCTATACTGGCCAGATATTTGTAGGGATATAACATCCGACCGAAGATAGACACCCAACTTGCTGCAGCCGAAAGATACTGGCCAGATATTTTTAGGAGATATAACATCCGGCCGGTTAGCTCAGTTGGTTAGAGCGTCGTGCTAATAACGCGAATGTCATGGGTTCGACCCCCATACTGGCCAGACATTTTTAGGAGATTGTGAGACAAGAAGGCCAGAGTGGGTAAGATAGCCAAGATACTGCCCAGATATTTTTAGGGAATATAGCAGCCGGCCGGTTAGCTCAGTTGGTTAGAGCGTCGTGCTAATAACGCGAATGTCATGGGTTCGACCCCATACTGGCCAGATGTGTTTTAGGAGATTGTGAGACAAGAAAGCCAGGGTGGGTAAGATAGCCACCCAACTTGCTGCAGCCGAAAGATATGAAACCGCACAAGGATTTTGTTGTTGTTTAAATATTGATTCCTCACTCGATCACACTCCCCGTACTCTCGCACAGTAAACAACACCGTCCGCTTTCTAAGTTTGAAATCAGATTAACGAGACGTACACGCATCTGACAGCCGCATAAGTATAAGACATGACTTTTGAGTATCAGCTCCTGCTCATGCTGATGCCTAAAGTGGACATTTTATCCCACAGTATACTGTGTTAGCAACCGTTAACTACCCCATGCTCCAGATCTGACAAATCTGCATTTTCGGTTCCTCGTTGTTTGTCTATGTTGTGAACGGCAGACCGCTTGGGACCCTAATTTTCGGCGATAACTTTTGAAGGATGCAATTGGCATGAACACATTTCTCGCAATAGATATTTCAGACCCTGCGCCAATTTGTATTATAAAGGTCGGTTAATGTGAAACGGAAGTTTAGGGCACTTGCCATTCACTCGTAATGTTAAAACTCGCGCAGGGAATTCAATCGGCAGGTAGAGGCTATCGTGAAAGAGTGGAGCTATTTTATCACGTCAGAGCTTAGCTCCGCCCTGGCTGACATTGAACCGGCGCTGTCCGTCCCGTGACCGGTCGGTTGCGAGTGGTGGGTGGAGTCGAAGGCCTTCGACAGAGCGACCAGGCGTTAGCCTCTATCCGAGCTCGCATAATCTTGAACATTACGAGTGAATGGAAAGTGCCCTAAATTTTCGTTTGACACTAACCAACCTTTATAATATAAATTAGCGCATGGCCTGAAACGTCCATTGCGAGAAATTCGTTCATGCCAGTTGATGCATTCAAAAGTTATTGCCGAAAATTAGTGTCCCAAGCGGTCTATATACCGTTCACAGCACTGGCGGATCCAGCCGTCGTTTCTTTTAAGGGGCAACTTTTTGTGCAAAAACGTACCCCTATTTTTTTCCCTCCGCGGATTTGGGCCGGTCACCTTATTTTGGTATTCGAGCTTAAGAAATTCGCTTTTCAAATTCACAAAAAAAAATCTTTTTTTCATTTTTGAGCTTCAAAACCCCCAAATTTAGAAAATCTGAGATAGCAATTTTGAAGAAAAGGTGACTTTCTTTCTTTTGTCGGTTTTATTTGCAATTTTCTTCAAAACTCTATTTTCTACGATTTTCCAAACATTTATCTTTTTTCCACCAAAAATGGCATGACATGACGTCATTAAAGATCATTACTCCCGAAACACTGGATCAATTTCCTTGAGAGTTAACAAGAAGACTTAAATTTGATGCAGCAAAAGGTACTGAAAGTTTCACGTTGATATCTGTCATAGTTTTCAAGTTATTGACAAAATCCAGGAGGGGTCAGATACTTCTGATAAGGTTTGAGCTAGAAGTACCTATCTCAACCTAGGTATGTATGTACATACCTATAGTTTGTTTTATTTTGATTGCACAATTGCCATTCAGTTGCTGGTACTAGGTCCAAAAAATAAATGCATTGACGCGTCAATTTGTTTATGCAAAGTGGGCGGAGCTTGTCATAGGCACTGTACTTAAGGATAACAAAAATGGACACAATTATTGACAACATTTCACTAAAAGCACCTGGTCCCCATGGAAAATGGCCAGTCTCCAAAAATAATCACACCATCTGATGCACAACTGTTTACTCCATCCACCTCGGTCACAACTCAAACAGTTTACGTCAGTTTTTTTGGTCTGTTATTAAGACGACCGAAGATAGACACCCAACTTGCTGCAGCCGAAAGATACTGGCCAGATATTTTTAGGAGATATAACATCCGGCCGGTTAGCTCAGTTGGTTAGAGCGTCGTGCTAATGCAAAGCATGGAAAATGGCCAGTCTCCAAAAATAATCACACCATCTGATGCACAACTGTTTACTCCATCCACCTCGGTCACAACTCAAACAGTTTACGTCAGTTTTTTTGGTCTGTTATTAAGACGACCGAAGATAGACACCCAACTTGCTGCAGCCGAAAGATACTGGCCAGATATTTTTAGGAGATATAACATCCGGCCGGTTAGCTCAGTTGGTTAGAGCGTCGTGCTAATGACGCGAATGTCACGGGTTCGACCCCCATATTGGCCAGATATTTTCAGGAGATTGTGAGACAAGAAAGCAAGGGTGGGTAAGATAGCCACCCAACTTGCTGCAGCCGAAAGATATGAAACCGCACAAGGATTTTGTTGTTGTTGAAATATTGATTCCTCACTCGATCACACTCCCTGTACTCTCGCACAGTAAACAACACCGTCCGCTTTCTAAGTTTGAAATCAGATTAACGAGACGTACACGCATCTGACAACCGCATAAGTATACGACATGACTTTTGAGTATCAGCTGCTGCTCGTGCTGATGCCTAAAGTGGACATTTTATCCCACAGTATACTGTGTTAGCAACCGTTTCCTACCCCATGCTCCAGATCTGACAAATCCGCATTTTCGGTTCCTCGTTGTTTGTCTATGTTGTGAACGGCAGACCGTTTGGGACCCTAATTTTCGGCGATAACTTTTGAAGGATGCAACTGGCATGAACAAATTTATCGCCATAAATATTTCAGACCCTGCGCCAAATTGTATTATAAAGGTCGGTTGACCCTCGCCCTACGGGAGTTTTTTTTCACCTTCGCCCTACTGACAGGCTGCTAACTGTTAACTTCCAAACCAAGCAACTTAGAGCAATGCGGTAAGAACTAGCATGTTGCCTGTCATAAGAAGAATCTAATAGTATGCGATTTTAGGTTTCAGGTCAACAGGTGACCTTCCAGGTCAAGTGAATGACCTCGGATTTACTACGTCCAGAACAGCGATTTTGCTCTTCAGAAAACCTCAAAATTAGAAATTGATAAATGTAAATAAAAAGGCATGTTCCTAGACCAGTTTTGGCTCAGAAATACAAAAAAGGTAATTATTTGTTCGTATCTTGTCCAAAAATGTCAAAAAAGTTATAAAAAATGACGTCATCAGTTGATTACACTTAGGAAGCCATCACTCAGTCAAAAATGAAGATATTGCTTTGAAATTTTGTATGAGTATTGCCCATACGCAGTTCTCTCACATATATTCCGGTTTTTCTAATATCTTTGAAAAAATTTATTTTGTGGGGATTAAAAAAAACAGTTTTTCTTTTATTTTAGGGTTCAAAAACCCAAAATTTTGAAAATCAAAGATTGCCATTTGAAAGAGAATGCCATTTTGCATCTTTGGCGAATTGCGTTTGCAATTTGCTTTAAAACTCTGTTTTCTACGATTTTTCCATTATTTCTCATTTTTTTACCAACATGACGTCATCAAAACATTATTATCTCCCAAACTACTTGACCAATTTAAATTACATGTTTACAACCTACGTATAATTGTTGCTACTCAGCTACCAAAAATTTAAGCAAGGTGCACGCCATGTGTCAAAAGTTATTCAAGAAAAACCTCAGGGGGGCTGTCAGGCCCCTCCCCCCCCGTAGGGCGAGGGTTAACCCTATTCCCTGCGGGGGAAAATTCTGCCCCTCCCGGTGTTTTTTGTCTCACTTGCCGCTGCTCTACCGTTCGACTTAGCGTCCTGAAACTTTGTGAGTTTTCTAAAAATTGAATGGTGCGTGTTGTGTTCAAATTTGGAAAAATCGGTCTAGCAGAGGCGGCTCCAGGCTCCTGTTTTGGGGAGGGTGTAACGAATGCGGTTTTGCGGCGCATACTTCCTTCGTGGTTTGCAGTGCAATAAATGCGTCAGAACATTTTCAATGGAATATGTATCATAGATACTGGGATTGTGCATATTTTTGGGGCAGAGGCGCACTCAGAATAAAAAAAAAATGGGAGGCGATACCCACCCTCAAATTAGGTCCAACTTCAAATTAGTAAGATCACAAAAGCGTTACGCGCATGGTGCCCCCCCCCATGTTTTTTTCCTGGATCCGCCAATGTGCAATATATTAAATTTAACAAATTACAGCATATAATGCCCACATTTGACGTTCATGTCGTCCCAAACAATCACGAACAGCACATATTTTTTTCAGAAAATCCCTCCATGTTACATTCCCTGAATACGCCTATGATTTTTATTTTATTTTTTGTCTTTAAGTCAATTCAAGACCAGTACATTTCAAGCTCAAAAACGTTTGGGGCATAGAAATTGGTCGAGCCACATGGCCGCAATGATCTTTCAAAAAACACCCAAAATGTTCGTATTTTTTGCCCCCTGGCCCCTTATTTTTGAACAAAACAAAAATGTCGGGATCCAAAAAGAGAGATCTTGTCATGACGAATCGAATGGCGTTTTCTCCATTGCAATCGACCGAGTGGCCGCCTGCAGGGAATAAGGTTAATGTGAAACGGAAGTTTAGGGCACTTGTCATTCACTCGTAATGTTAAAACTCGCGCAGGGAATTAAATCGGCAGGTACAGGCTATAGTGAAAGGTTGGAGCTATGTTCTGACGTCAGAGCTTAGCTCCGCCCTGGCTGACATTGAACCGACGCTGTCCGTCCCGTGACCGGTCGGTTGCGAGTGGTGGGTGGAGTCGAAGGCGTCCCGCTTTCGACAGAGCGACCAGGCGTTAGCCTCTATCCGAGCTCGCATAATCTTCAAGATTACGAGTGAATGGAAAGTGCCCTAAATTTTCGTTTGACACTAACCAACCTTAATAATACAAATTAGCGCATGGCCTCAAACTTCCATTGCGAGAAATTCGTTCATGCCAGTTGATGCATTCACAAGTTATTGCCGAAAATGAGTGTCCCAAGCGGTCTATATACCGTTCACAGCACTGGCGGATCCAGCCGTCGTATTTTAGGGGGGGGGGGGGGTATCCACTGAAGAAGGCTCATAGCCGAAAATATATTTTGGATTTTATTTTGTTATTTGATACTAATATGAGCATAAGGTTACACTTCATTCTACTTTTTCGAAGAATGATGTGATGGTAATTTTAAATGTGTAATAAATTACAAACATCACTAATTGTTATGTATAGTATGTTTAAAAAAAACTATTTTCGGACTCTTGGACTCATCGGACACTTTTCGGTTAACACTGGCCATATTGAATCGGACTTTGGATCGAACATGATCTGCCACATTCCCTAACTCGGTGTAAAACTAAATCCGAATCTTACACCACTAATTGGGACCTTCGTGAGAATCACACGTGCATTGTGTACACACTGCTGTCACGCGTCCCGAAAAGTTATTTCCACAAAAGCAACGCGTCATTTATGACAACCATTTTCGCTGAAATAGAGTGTAGATTGGATTCCACATTGATACCATATGAAGTGTTCTTCCTACATGTAAACAAAAATGTTTGTTCGAGCTTCAGTTCCGACTGGCAGCTTGCTGGCCGCTATTTTCTCGTCCAGTTCAGCTTTTTTAAGCCCAGATTTGATGGTAAGAGCCATGTTTTCCAAAAAAAATCCCGTTTTCACTGTGGATAGCTGGATATCGATTGCTGCAAAGTAAATTTTTACAATAAATTGTTAACGTTTGGGGGGGGGCAAAAGACATATTGCCCCCCTTCCAGGCTGTTGGGGGGGGGGGGCATGGCCTGGTTGCCCCTCCCCCTCCCCCTGGATCCGCCAGTGGTTCACAGTGATGTCTCAGCATTCCCGTTTTATCTCCCTTCGCACTTCAAAACCTATGGCAGTGGTGGGCAGAGATAAACAAATTCGCCAACTCGGCAACCAGCCTAGGTGACAAGCTTAGGCTAAAACTGCTTCCGTTAGGTGACATCTTTGCTGCGTTAACTCTCACCTAGCGTGAAGGATCTTTCTATAAAACAAATTAGGAAAGAGATTACAATAGAGCAAGGCTAATTACCACAATTTCAATTATGATTTTAAGTATAATAAGCGAAAATGCTACAGTTCCATGCTCCTGAAGTGATTGAACAGTCTCTTACATTCTGGGAACTGAAATTACACCGAGTTAGGGAATGTGGCAGAATTAGGGTTTTTATTTGTGTAGGTGACAGTTTCGACGTTTTGCTCACCTCCGCACCGCCCACTGGGGAACACCGCCCACCGGGAACACCGCCCACTGGGGAACACCGCCCACCGGGAACACCGCCCACTGGGGAACACCGCCCACTGGGGAACACCGCCCACCGGGAACACCGCCCATTGGGGAACACCGCCCACTGGGGAACACCGCCCACCGGGAACACCGCCCACTGGGGAACACCGCCCACTGGGGAACACCGCCCACTGGGGAACACCGCCCACCGTGAACACCGCCCACTGGGGAACACCGCCCACTGGGGAATACCGCCCATGCCAGTATCTGAAGGAAAAAAATGAAAAAGCGTAGATAATCAGCTGCCGGTTATTTTTGGTCGACTCCCAACAGGTACAACAGGTAAATGAGTTGTTAAAAAAGTGTATGTTCTATATAAGATAAAGTTAAAATTCTACCACTATATGATATAAGCTTCCTTAAATTTCCCGCTTATAGATCACACGGAAACAAAATACGTCGGTCGCGTCTTTGAACATATATTGGTGCTCCTTAGCGTCAGCTTTCGGCGACTTAACCCTCGCCCGGGTAGAGTAAAATCCTTACGTGTTCGGGTAGGGAGGGGGGTACGATCCCCCTTAGCGTTTCGCCCCTAATTGAGCTAGAGGTTCGATTCAAAGACGAGCGTGTTGCTTGTGACGTGAGGAAGACGGTGATACCCGATGTTACGGTCTTGGATAATTAGGTGACACTTGAGGTCATGTCAATTACCCAAAAGTCATCAAATTTGTAAATGCTTATAAATTGATTTTTATCGAGCTAGAATTGTGAATGAGCATATCATAATGCTTAATGGGTGCCAAATTTGAAAGAAGCGTCACAAAATGTCCTAAAAATGCTGAATTCCAAAAAGGTCATGTCAGGTCATCTGAGGTCAGTGACCACGGTTGACCTGTGGAAGCGCATGACCCCAGTGGAACATATAATTATGTAAGAGAAGAAAAAGAAAGAAAGAAAGAAAAAAATGGATCCCAGATTTGAAATCAGCGTCATTAAATGTCCTATAAACCGCCAGAAACCAAAAGAGTCATCTGAGGTCATCGGAGGTCAATGACCTCGGTTGACCTCTGAAAAGGTCAATCGAGGTCACAATCTCAGTGGAAAACCACAACTGTCGCCTGGAAACACCATATGCTCGTGAACAACAAACACTCGGAAACTGCACAAGTTACAAGCATCGATACTGCGGGACGCCAGTTGCGCCTGACATGACCTTGAGAAACAGGTCAAAAGTCACGGGTCATGTGGGTTAGATTTTCAAAATTTCGGAATATGTGTCAAATTGTTCAAAAGTAGCATACTGAAAGTTTTCATCACAATCGGTTGGAAACTACGCGAGTTATTCCCGAAACACCGTGGGGGGGGGGGGGGGCATCCCCCTACCCGGGCGAGGGTTAAGCCGTGTTTTTTTTCTTCTCTAGTGCCCGCGGTCATGATGTAGCACGTCATGACATGAGACCCTGCTTGATGAGGAGCACCGCCCGGCACGGGCGGTGCTCCCCGTATGTGGGGCAGTGCTTCACTATGTGAGCGGTTTATATTGATCGGCCGATGTATAATACGTTTTGAAGTGTTGTGCTAATTCGTGATGCTTATATATGTTATGCTATTTAGCTACACAAGGACGTGGAAACTGGAGAGAGACAGAAAAGCTCGAGCCCCCAGCTTTGAATAGGCACGAGGCTGAACCCTCCCTCCAGTATTATGAGGCACCGTCTCCTCCCCCCCCACACCCGTAATTGTAACCCGTAACTTTTATAGATACTAACAGTCCTGGGGAGGTTAAATTAAACCCATATTCCATTCATATGTTTCTTTCATTTTCAGCTTATTTCATTTCATTTTCACATATCTGTTTATCCCCCCCAACATTTTTGTTTCTACTCTCCTACTTATAAAAGTTCCTTCGCCAAATAACAATTTGACGCATGAAGCCATGAGATTGTATCGATAAGCACGTGATAGGATAAATTGCACAATATTGTCAATTGGTATTGTGTGTGAAAGCCTGATTTTTAGCCTTAGACTACTTTGAGGGTTAGAGCTGCCTATTGAAAAGTACAGATAACACTGAATGACCTGGAGTGATATCGTTTCACCTTTTCGACCGCGATGGACATCCTATTCTTGACGTTTCTGTTTTCAAGGCATATGCAAACTACAGTAAATCAGTAGCAAAGGTTCGCAAACACCCGTCGTACGTGCATTTGTACATTATGTTGCTAAACCTGGGAACACGGTTCCCTGGGCGGTGCTCCCCGCTCCACTTTTGACACCGATGAAAATGCAGGGTTTCACTTAACTCTCACCTAGCGTGAATAATTATTTTAATAATTTAGGCTCCTGTATGCATGAATTCTGCGCAATGACTTCAAATTTTAACGGATCCCAGGAAAATGATTGTATTTAAAGGTGAAAGTAACGCTGCTTCGATACCACGCACACATATCGAGAAATACGGCAAATACCTTTGGGGGCGGTATTGCCTCGGTTTACCCTACTTGAACTTTCTGGCATTTGAAGACAGTATGGGTACGGTACCACCGAATAAATACAACTATATTTTGGTCTTCATCTATACAAATACATTTCATAAATACGGCATTAAAATGCATTTGAACAATTCGACCAATTTACCTAATAACAAGCACCTTGCTGTTGAATTTGCGGCCGAAATTGGATGCATCAGCATTGATGCAGTATCGATCATTGATGCCATCATCGACCGCACTGAGTTCAGCATAGGTTCAGTCGAACCAGACTGCTTTACGACTTAATTCCGGGCTCCTGTCACCAGCTCCGTCGCAAGGGACTCGGTCGTGACGTGCAACTGCCGCTGCTCTGACGCTGCCGATGCCTTATTTAGCAGCTTTCTCTGCGGCAACCGCGTGGGCCGCTAATTTGAGTACGAACGACGCCCCTTAATAATCCATTGGAGGTGCCCATGGGTCACGTGACGGCTGCAGTGTCTATGTGGAGTCGGCGAGGTCAGTGAGGACGATCTGACCTACTCCTCCATGACTCTTGAGCCGGTGTCTATGCCTAGCTTGGTCTGATCAGTCTGGAAGACCTGACCCCGCTCTGGTGTTGAACCCCGTGCCTAGCTTGGTCTGATCAGTCTGGAAGACCTGACCCGCTCTGGTGCTGAACCCCGTGCCTAGCTTGGTCTGATCAGTCTGGAAGATCTGACCCGCTCTGGTGTTGAGCCCCGTGCCTAGCTTGGTCTGATCAGTCTGGAAGACCTGACCCGCTCTGGTGTTGAACCCCGTGCCTAGCTTGGTCTGATCAGTCTGGAAGACCTGACCCGCTCTGGTGCTGAACCCCGTGCCTAGCTTGGTCTGATCAGTCTGGAAGATCTGACCCGCTCTGGTGTTGAGCCCCGTGCCTAGCTTGGTCTGATCAGTCTGGAAGACCTGACCCGCTCTGGTGTTGAACCCCGTGCCTAGCTTGGTCTGATCAGTCTGGAAGACCTGACCCGCTCTGGTGTTGAACCCCTGAGCGGTGCTGGTCTCAGATTATCGCTCGCCTGCCAGTTCTGGAGTTCTGTGAGGTACTAAGTGCAAGGAGGAAGAAAGCGACGAGAAGGTGCTACAATATTATGGAGACTTTTGAATGTTGCGGTGAGAAACAAAACAGTTCACAGATGACATTTATCTACCAAAAGCTGTCGAATAACACTGATATCCTGGGGCTTCTCCTGAATGATGCTGGCTGCATTTTCCACGGACGACGGATCAGTGAGACAGGCTCTAACGGAGATGTAGGAACATCGCAAAAAACTGTGTGTGTGTGTGTGTGTGTGTGTGTGTGTGTGTGTGTGTGTGTGTGTGTGTGTGTGTGTGTGTGTGTGTGTGTGTGTGTGTGTGTGTGTGTGTGTGTGTGTGTGTGTGTGTGTGTGTGGTGTGTGTGTGTGTGTGTGTGTGTGTGTGTGTGTGTGTGTGTGTGTGTGTGTGTGTGTGTGTGTGTGTGTGTGTGTGTGTGTGTGTGTGTGTGTGTGTGTGTGTGTGTGTGTGTGTGTGTGTGTGTGTGTGTGTGTGTGTGTGTGTGTTGTGTGTGGTGTGTGTGTGGTGTGTGTGTGTGTGTGTGTGTGTGTGTGTGTGTGTGTGTGTGTGCGTGTGCGTGTGCGTGTGCGTGTGCGTGTGCGTGTGCGTGTGCGTGTGCGTGTGCGTGTGCGTGTGCGTGTGCGTGTGCGTGTGCGTGTGCGTGTGCGTGTGCGTGTGCGTGTGCGTGTGCGTGTGCGTGTGCGTGTGCGTGTGCGTGTGCGTGTGCGTGTGCGTGTGCGTGTGCGTGTGCGTGTGCGTGTGCGTGTGCGTGTGCGTGGCGTGTGCGTGTGCGTGTGCGTGTGCGTGTGCGTGTGCGTGTGCGTGTGCGTGTGCGTGTGCGTGTGCGTGGGCGTGGGCGTGGGCGTGGGCGTGTGCGTGTGCGTGTGCGTGTGCGTGTGCGTGTGCGTGTGCGTGTGCGTGGGCGGGGCGTGGGCGTGGGCGTGGGCGTGGGCGTGGGCGTGGGCGTGGGCGTGGGCGTGGGCGTGGGCGTGGGCGTGGGCGTGGGCGTGGGCGTGGGCGGGGCTGGGCGTGGGCGTGGGCGTGGGCGTGGGCGTGGGCCGTGGGCGTGGGCGTGGGCGTGGACGTGGGCGTGGGCGGTGGGCGTGGGCGTGGCGTGGGCGTGGGCGTGGGCGTGGGCGTGGGCGTGGGCGTGGGCGTGGGCGTGGGCGTGGCGTGGGTGGGTGGTGGGTGTGGGTGTGGGTGTGGGTGTGGGTGTGGGTGTGGGTGTGGGGTGTGGGTGTGGGTGTGGGTGTGGGTGTGGGTGTGGTGTGGGTGTGGGTGTGTGTGGGGGGGGAGTTAAAATTTAGTCTCGTCTTGAGAGACCCCCCCCCCCCATGCAAGATGTATTTGCAAATTTGATATTTTCTCGCCTTGGCGAACCTTTTGCCATTATTTTTTTTTCCTTGCCGAGCAAAACAAAATATTTTAGAAAAATGACCGAAAAAGAAGGGGACCATGGCCCCCTGGTCCCCTGTTACTACGCCTATGGGCTCTAAGGTGCGGCTGGGCGGAACTGGTGAACTTGTTTTTATATAAAAATATGAACAATCTTGAAACATATGTAAAGATAGTTGCATCGATGTAGATAAATGCGAGGTGAATATCATTGGTCGTGCTTCCTGTTGGGTAGTCTACTGCGAGCCTTGACATTTCTTCCATACATTTATAGTTTCCCGATCTCCGTACATAATGGTGCGCCGGATTTACTATTGTGCCCAGCTGGGCGACCTCCATGTTTATGGATGTGCCGAGTGCGTCGAGTGCATTTTGCGCTGTGGTGCGTCAATGGCTCTTGTGCAGGATTTTACCCTGCATGGTTCTGCATTAACTTTACCACCACTTAGGCACAGCCATCGGAGGCACTCGAAAGAGTGCGTCACTCGTAAAATAGTGTATCGCTCTATAGAACAGGCATAAATTTTAACGTTCGCTGTACCCCATGGATCACTCGTAAATTAGGGTATAAAAACAATATCTAGCCAATGCAGATTATATGTGACGCTGCAACCTCAGTAGAATGCAATGCGTTGTGACCGTAAACCCATAAACTCAATTTAGCTGCAAGCGAATCGATAACCCGGTAACTATGATGCACCGGCGCGAGTCGGCGACTGCCAGGAAAGTTCGATGAACAGTTGAAGTAGGGAGGCATACCTAGTTTACCAGTGCTCGTCCTTCACTGCCGACCTTTTCCTAACTTTGATGACGGCCCCACGTGCAGAGTTTATTACTTGGTTTGGTTCCAGCACATCTTTACCGCTTGGGATTCCCTCGCATATAACCAGGGGCGCAGTCAGACCTTCTGAAGAGGGGGGGGGGGGGAGCAAGCAAGCCTCTGGGAGACGCCCCCCCCCCCCCAAAAAAAAAACAACTGGATATGAAAAAGTTTTCAGTTTTTGACACTAGATATATTGGTTTTCACTGCTGCAAAGGCAATTTTTACGATAAATGGTAAATTTTCCCCGCAAAAAGTAAGGGTCGACCCCCCCCCCCCCCCCCTCCTGCCTTCTAAGAGTGCGGAGCCCAAACTTCCCCCACCCTCCCGTCGGCGACGCCCATGGCTGACAAATATTGCAGTACACACTCTCCTGAGAGGGAAATTATTAAATTGCTTTGTAATATCACCATAACCCCCTTTCCCTTTTCAAAAACGCATCAGATTGATCAAATTACCATTTTTAAACCGAAGAAAACATTGCACCAGGTGGGTCAGAATACAGCACATTACCGCTCATTATGACCGCGCCGGCGCTCCAGCTATAGCAGGCGCTCCAGGCGATGGCTAGTAGTAGTAGTAGTAGTACTTGATTAAAGGCCATCCACATCAACTGTGGCTATTACGGCCCTCTCGTCAGTAAAATGGGACAATGACATGCATGTAAAACATTCACACTCGTACCCCACGCAGACATATACAGGCCAATGACATGACTATAGGAAACATGACAAAAACGGATGAATGCTAAAATGACACTAAAACACTAAAAACACACGGATTAAGAGCCACCGAGATCACGTAGGTAAGCCTTCAGCCTTGTTCTAAAGTGCGCTCCCTTCAAGCCCCGAATGTCTGCTGGCAACTCGTTCATCTGCTGTGGGACCCTGTACATATATCGACCCCGCCCGGCCTCTGTGCGGATAGCGGGTAACTGTAGGAGATGATCCTGTCGGGTTGAGCGGGCATGAGCAGGATTGTCTCGGTTGGCACATATCTGGCGGGCGATGCACTCAGTTTCTCTGGCACTGATGATTTTGTGAAGAAGGCATAAGGACTGATAGTGGAAAAGTTGGGGGGATTCGAGCCAGCCGAGTGCATCTCGCACACCAGACACATGATCAAATTTACGCTTGCCTGAGATGACCCGGGCAGCGGAGTTCGCAATCTTTTGGATAGCGGCAAGATTCTTGGCAGTGCCGTTCCCATATACTGCAAGGCAGTAGTAGCGGATGTGCGAGATGACCAAGGCGGTAACAATTTCAGGAAGGGTCTCGGGAGGAAGGTAATGACGAAGGTGGGAAAGGGCAATTAGGATACCACAGCACTTACGCGAGAGGGCTCGAACATGTGCGTCCCAGGACAGATGCCGGTCAAAAATAAGACCGAGATTTTTCACTTCGTTGCTAGGCGTCAGACATGTATCACGGTAAGAGACATTGATAGTTGGGAGATTGCGCAAATTTTGCTTGGAACCGAAAACGATAAACTCCAATTTGGAAACGTTAACTTTAAGTCCGTTCAAGTGTAAATAATCGCCGAGACACGACAGAGAGTGCTCCAAGCGAGAGACAAGGTTCGGTATCGCAGATTTTGGGCCTGAAACAATGACCTGAGTGTCGTCGGCATACTGCACGACTTGTGCGTCGCCGGCGTACAGACTCAGGTCATTGGCAAACGCGCAGAAGAGGACAGGACCAAGGCTAGAGCCCTGGAAGACGCCCTGATTGATTGCCTGACGAAAAGAGGCACTAATACGACCATCAGAGCCAGTGATGCTAACACTCTGAGTGTGACCGCCAAGATAATTTTTGAACCAGGTTGTGTCGACGCCCAGCAACTGAAGTTTTCCAACAATTTATCATGATTGATGACATCGACACATTTACTCAGGTCAATCAAGCACAAGAAAGAGATATGACCTTGATCAGTGGCCGCAAGAATGCTGTCCGTGACAAATTAGAGAGCCGTCTCGGTAGAGTGCCGGGGCCGGAAGCCGTGCTGGGATGGGGATAGAAATTTGTTGGAGTTGAGATAATAGTATAGCTGACGCTGGACCGCGCGCGCTACTATTTTGGCAATGACTGGAAGTAGTGATATGGGTCGGTAGTTTGAAGGATTTGTAGGATCTCCGGATTTATAGATAGGATAGACGAGGGAGTGTTTCCAGGCGGCGGGGATATCATTGGATACGATGCAGGAATTGACTAGATGAAGCATGATGTGGCCGATAGAGTTGAAAGATAGCTTGAAAATCCGAATGCAAAGCCCGTCGGGACCGCGGGCAGGTGAGTTATGCATGGAGGAAATGATTTGGTGGAGGGTTCTGAGGCTGATGGGACCGAGATGGAGTGCGCATGCCCCTACTCTCGGGAGGCGAGTAGGGAGCTCCGGGGGCGGGCCTTGGGATTCGAGTTCAACGGCGACACGAGGACCAACATTCACAAAAAGAAATGAGTTCATGGCATCGGGCGACACAGACGGCGTGACCTGCAAAGCACACTTCTTACTGCCTACAATGTCCCTCGCGCCGCGCCAAACCGAACCCCGCCCTCGCGCGGTGACACGTTCACCGATGTGGCGCCGCTTGTCGGACCGGAAAGCAGCACGGGCCAGCTGGTTCGCTGCCCGGTACCGGTCCGAACCGCGGCCCCATCGCCGCAGGGCCTCGGAGCGGTCGGCGAGGAGACCTCGCGTCGCGTCCGAGATCGGAGGCGCGCCGGGGTTGCGCAACGTCAGGGTCCGAACAGGAACATGTTGATCGACAATGGGGCAGAACCGGTCTAAAAATGTTGTCTAAGCGTTGGTTACATTATCGGCTGAAAACACACTGCTCCAGTCGGTGGCAAGTAAGTCAGAATAAAACGCATGCAGGTTAAAATGTCTAAAGGAACGACACTCTATAACACGCGATTTAACACGTGGGCGTGGCAGTTCTAACATGGCTCGAGTAAAACGATGGGGGCTAAAATGACAGAATCTGGTCCCAATTTTCACTGAAAAGTCCCTGTTAGTGATTATGACGTCAAGTGAAGAACCGGTAGAGTAAGTCGGAACAGTGATAAGCTGGTGGAGCGAGTATTTAGCTACAAAATCGGAGATAAATATCTTGGGCAGCGACGCATCATCAAGCCAGTCACAGTTCAAGTCACCAGCGATGACGACGGGGCACTCGGGGTAATTGATGATGTGCCGATACTGGAGCTCCAAAGATTCCAAATCGGCCTCAAGCGCTACGCTAGTACGACGTGGTGGGCGATACAGAGAAGCAACAATCACACGGCTGTTATTCCAGGTGAACAGCGACCAAAGTGACTCCAGCTTGCATGTCTGGCTGTCTGACAGAGGAGCATGAATAGCTTTATGCACAAATTTATCGCGAAACAAGATAGCTACACCGCCATGGCCGAGAGGAGCGTGTGACCGATCAGCGCGCTTGATTGAATAATCTGGAAACGCAGGAAAGCGATTGGGCGTTACAGGTTTCAACCAGGTCTCTGAAACGGCCACAAAATCATAATCGAACCGTGTGATCTCGTGGTATAACTCGACAGTTTTTGGTTTGAGAGACTGAACATTGAGACCACAGATTTTAAGCACTCGGTCTTCTGAGGTAGTCCAGCTTCTGCAGTGTCGCCTAGGCCCCCGCTTACGCTCGCGCGAGCGTCTGCCCCGGTGCGTCCTCCTCCCCGCTGTCGTCCTCCCTCCGCGGGCCGCCGTCCGTCCGCGTCAAGCGCGGGCCGCTCACTGGCCGGCTCGGCCTGGGAGCCGGCCGTGACCGCAGGTCGCGGCGGCAGACGCCACGCCTGTGTGACGTCACCCACGGGCGACCTGCGCCGCTGGCTGGCTGTTGGTCGCGGCCTCGGGAACGCGGTGACGTCACGGGTCAGGCGATCGTCCGGTGACGCAACCGTGGGTCCACCGGCGGGGCTGCGCGGGGCGGCCCTGGGGCGGTGTCTGAGCCACGGTTCGGAGCCGGGAACGTAGCGCAGATCAGCAGGCGCACAACCACCAGCAGAATCAGGTAGCGAGTGATGTCTCGATGCATGATGATTGCAGGGGTCAGTCAATCCGCATCGACGTCACCGGCCGACAGCAGCCGTGTCTACGGCGCCGGTCTCCAGTCACCGGGCAGGTGAGAAGTCGGGTGTCGGAGAGTGCCGGGCGCTGCCGCCCACAGCGACGGCTGATTAAACAGACTCGAGACGCTTGAAGTCGGTAGAAGGTCACTGTTGCAGTTGTGCAGAATATTTACTCGAATTCACATAGTTCACTGCCTCACTATCGCTCTCCCTCTCTCGCTCTCTCTCTCACACACACACGCACCGCGCGGGGAAAAGGCGTTCCGGGGAGCGTAGGAGGGAGAGCCACACGAGGGCGGCGCGTCCGCTCACGGAGACGCGCGCAGCCGGACTAGGCTAGGCCGCTAGCAGCCCCTGGGCAGGCCCCGTTCCCGTTCACAGACTCAATGGCCCCCTGGATAAGCTCGAGAAGCCCCAGAACAGATCAGAGTAATAGCCCCTGGGCAGGTTCAAGAGGCCCTTGAACAGACTCAATGGGAACCTGGGCAAGCTCTAGAGGCCCCTGGGCAGGTTCGAGAGGCTCCTGAACAGACACAATGAACCCCTGGGCAAGCTCGAGAGGTCCCTGGGCAGGCTCTAATGGCCCCTGGGCAGGTTTGAGAGGCCCCTGAACAGACTCGATGGGCCCCTGGGAAGACTAATGGGCCCCTGGGAATGTTCGAGAGGCCCCTGAACAGACTCTAATGGGGCTCTGGGCAGGTTTGAGAGGCCCCTGGACATGCTCGAGAGGCCACTGGACAGGTGTTATGGGCCCTGGGTGGGCTCAATTGGCCCCTGGATAAGTGGACTATAGAGGCCCCTGAGCAGGTTTTGAGGGCCCTGAGTGGCCTTAATGGCCCCTGGGCATGCTCGAAAGGCCCCTGGACAGGTTTGTGCGCCCTTAAGTGGGCGCAATGGGCCCCTGGACATGCTCGAGAGGCCCCTGAACAGTTTTTGTGTGCCCCTGTGTGGGCTCAATGGACCCCTTGACATGCCCTAGAGGCCCCCTGGGCTGACTTAGAAAACCTTTCAGTGTCTCTGAGGGCCCTTGACATGCACCAGTGGCCCTTGTCTGGTTTGAGGGCTCCTCTGTGACTTTTTGAAAGCCATTTAGCTAATGCAAATGGTATCCGGACCAATCTCGGTGTGGCCCCCTGTGACCCGTAAGGGGGGGGGGGCAAATGACCCCCCTGACTGCGCGCCTGTATATAGCTGTGTTCGTAAGCAAATTATTTATATTTAACTTTTGACGGACAGTTTGCTCAAAGTTGTACCCCGTCCCCGCATGTCTTCAAATCAGCAAAACCTCCCATGTATACTTCTGTCACCCGCAAAGCCTCGCAGCACGCTGAAAGCTAATCGCTCCCCGGATATGGTAGGGCATGCCTACTGCTAAACATTGTCAACGTGATGGCGATGTGTTGAATATTCGGGTAACATCCTCCCCGCGAAGAAGTCAACACCCAGAACAAGAAGTTGAATCTCTTCAACAACAATTCACCATATCTTACCTGCACAGGTCTGGTGACTAATGCAGCCTGGCTTACTGAGCTGATCACCAAGGATAAGTCCACTGTAGCGGTGATGCTAAATTGACTCCGACCAAGCAGTGAAATATCGTATGGGGCCCCTTCGACTGAGAGGATCATAAGTTGATAGAAATGATACAGCGACGGACCACGGAACTAGTGAATGATATCAGAGTCATTCCTTGCCACCGAACGCTGCGAGGATTTAACTTACGATCGCCGTATCACAGGGGACGAGTGGGTGACATGACATGCTATACCAACTGCACGAGGGGCTGCACAATGAACATGGCGCCAGACTGCCCCGTGGCGTTGGCCGCTTTAAATTCAACTAGAGGACACCCTGCACGGCATTTTCAGAAGCCCGAAGTCGTGACAAGAATGAGCAGAAATGCCTTCAGTTTACGGATTGTTGATTATCGGACCGGAACTTCCATCAGGGTCGTGACAGCGGACACTCTCATTCTGTTCAAAGTCAGACTTAATGAGCACTCGGCGGATCACAGAGTTGACCTCGTTGACCTGCCCCCGCCAAGCAATGGCTGAGTGATATCGTCAACAAATTGGATTTCCAAAGAAGCGGATCCCACAGGCCAGCATGTGTTCCTGTATGTGTTATGTTATGCTTTGGTATGACATGTCACGAGTTGTGTTATTCAAGAGATACACATCAGAGTGGCAAGGCAGAAACAAACCAATCCGGGCTGGGTCGATCACTAGTCCCGTCGAGTTGGCGAATTGTCGCGCTTGACCGCGTTTGACAGTGACCAGCGCATACAATACAGCTCATACAAGCTCAGCTCATACAATACAGCAATACCACAGCAGTTTGACAATACAGCTCATAGTGATGACGTTTTGGACCTGTAACCTTGTATCCAACATTTAAACAAAATAATATATGGGCATGCTGTGCAATAGTGCAATATTTATGGATTAAATTGACGCCACTCTACAGTTATTGTTATACGTGTTTTGCTTACAAAATTGTGATGTTCTTCATGCATCTAAAATGTTGCGTGTAATAAAATATGAAGTCATGCAGCATGCTACAATAATACGTTATCAGCGTCTTTGAGGTGTAAAAATGAATATCACAGCTAATTACAAGTTTCCCACATTTCGTTAAGACCGATGGAAAACCCAGGTAGAAACCTCGAAATGAAGTTTTGAAATAGCAAGTCACAAAGACGCTGAATCACAGTTTCATGCGTGAATTCCGGCACGGGTGCAGGAAAAATAACGGTCACGGTGAGCCCGACAGGCCGGCGCACGACCGGCAGCTACCACCGCGTGCGGTCCCGGATCTGTGCCGTTTCAGATCCCCCCCCCCCCCTCCCCGGGATTGCGTGATGTGTAAATGACGCCCACTTCCTCTGCAGACCCTCCCAGTTACGGCCCTGGCATTGAGCGCACCACCCGACCCGCTCACCAGCTCCTGACCTGCAGACGACAGCCGATATCTGGTATACTTCTAGTCCTCGCTTATAATCACAAGGGTGATAAATAGGGTGACTCCTTTTTACACTTTTTCCGATAATGTTTTGGGTCCGGTCGATTTCTGATGTGTTTGGGGTGCTGATCACGATAAGCGCATCAAAATTCGAATTTTCGAAAATCTTTTGCCCGCGCCTGGCGATAATTTTTTATCTCTCGAATTGAGCAAGAAAGTGACGTTTTGACCTCTGGCAACGGTATTGCTAGCTGAAAATATCTCACGAATTGCAACAAATATAGCTTAAGCATTTCTTAATTCTGTGCCGCAACCCGCATCCATCTAGCATTTTCCAATTTGTATTAATTACCATTTAATTTTGGCAATATCGTGTAGTTCCAAATCTCCTCCATAGATGGCACCACGGTAAACCATGCGCCGTTATCCATTGAAGTTGGCTGTTTTAAGGAACATTTCGTTTATTTCGCCAAAGTAAATGCATCGTGAAGCATATATATTGCAAATCTACTTTTCCCCTTGCGTATAGTATCCTGCTGGAGGGGAGAGTCGGCAAATGGTGCGGTTTTCCAGCACATGATTGCGATGCACGACGCTGCTTATTAGGGAAGGGATATTTCCACAGGGAATGTTTATTTTTATAGAATGTATAACTTAACATATGCACGAATTTCAATTTTTAAAGTTAGGTGCAAACTTCCTGCCTTAAATTAAATGTAGAATAAACATCATTTTTAAACAATCTTGATTGCGCTTTATTTCTGTTATAAACATACACAAACAAAACATACGTTCTAACTGAATTACTGAACGTGATATGTGTGTGGCGATTAGTTGACCTAAGTTTTAGCAACCTATTTATGAGGCGGATTTCATTGAAGTTAATAGCCAACACCACTTACGATGGATGAAGTCCAATTCCGAAGGAAGATGCGGGAGCCATATGCTCAGTTTGATATTCTTCCCTGTGATCTGCCAAGTAATCAGCTACCAACAACAGGTCAGCTCTTGGGAAGGATAATTAAATTAAGACTAGAGGAAATGAAAACATCTGCAGGACGTGCGTCTCCACCGTGACTCTCTGTCTCGTCGGATGCCCCGACCGAAGACATCTATCCGCCTGGAATCGCCTGATCGTGGCGTCACGCCGTCCCTGGGTCGGCCGCCCTGGTCCCTGGTCACTGCGAGGGCACGTGACCTTGACCGGGCTGTCTGTGCTGCTACGCCCGCGGCTCGAACCTCCCAGCGTTTGATTGGTTCTGACGTCATGCCGATCCTCGGTCGGTCGCCGCGGTCCCAGGTCGCTGCGGCTGATCAACCACTGGCCGCCGGCCGCCACTCTCAGGAATGTGGCGGTGACCGGACGGCCGGCACCGCTGCGCCCGCGGCGCGGGATTCCCAGCGCCTGGGAACGCCTGATCGTGACGTCACGGCCACCCTGGATCGGCCCCACTGTACCCTGCATTCTGCGGCCGGCCGGGACGGTGCCGCTGCTGCGGTGCGGGTGGGTGACCTTGGCCTGTCTGCCAGTGCCGCGGCGCCTCGGTCAGGTCGGGTTCGGCCCGCTCACCGCGGCCGGCGCTCCTACCAGCGTAGGCGCGGCCCCAGACGCCGCAAAGGAAGCTGGAGTACGACCGCCGGGTGCAGGGACATCAAGATATGTGCTTTGAACATTCAGTCTGTTAAACCAAAAACCGTGGAACTGTTTTCGGAAATGGATCGCTTCAACTATGATTTTGTCGCACTTTCCGAAACGTGGTTAAAACCGTGTACGCCAAACCGACTTTTGAACTTTCCTGGCTATGCAATTAGGCGCGCTGACCGTCCCTGGCCTCCTAAAGGCTATGGTGGCGTGGCTATAGTTTATCGTGATATAGATGAGTGTAAGCCTATCAAACTTCCGGAGGCTGCGAACGCTACTTCAAAACTTGAGTCACTTTGGAGCCTGTTCAAATGGGATAACAACCGCGTCATTGTAGCCTCGCTTTATAGACCTCCGCGACACACTGCAGCAGCCCTCCAGGCCGACTTTGATGTTTTAGAACAACAGTATCAGCATGTACTCTTAAATTTTCCTGACTGTCCTATCATTATCGCCGGTGATTTAAACTGTGATTTGTTGTCGACCGCGTCTCCTTCCAAGACATGTTTACTTGAATATCTTGACAAGTACTCGCTCAGTCAGGCCATTACTGCTCCGACCTATTCATCTGGCTCTCTGTTGGATGTCATCATCTCAAACCGTGACATTGTTCGCAGTGGTACCCGTTTTTGCCATTTTAGTCCTCATTATTTTACTCGTGCATTGCTGTCTTTACCTCGTCCGCGTTTTAGGCCGCGTGTCATAGAGTGCCGGTCTTTTAAGCGTTTTAACTTACATTGTTTTGAAACTGAGCTGCTCGCCACTGACTGGTCTGACGTGTACTCGTCCCCGACTGTTACCGATGCTTGGGCGGCATTCCTTGCCAACTTTACTCCAACTATGCGGTGTTATGCGCCTATCAAATCCATTACCCTAAGAAATCCCACGGCTCCTCCTATATCCGACGAGACCAAGCTCCTTCTCCTGCGTCGCTCTGTGGCCTTGAGAGTGCATGGTCATGGCTCAGTAGAATATCGTTCCGCTAACCGTCTGGCACGTTCGGCCTTTCGTGCAGAAAAGAAACTGCACATTAGCAAACAAATTAAAGAGCAGGGACGAGCGAGCGTCTGGAAGTGTGCCAAAAACATAGTGGGGAGTAAGAGGCCTAGCGCACAGGTGCTGCCATCTGCTTCCGCCGATACCCTGAACGACTTTTTTGTCGAAGTGGGGCCCAGGGTGGCGGCGGAACTGGCAAGCTACGGCCCGGCTCCCTCACTCCCCACTCGCTTACCGAGAGTGGGGACGTGTGCCTTCTCACCTCACCCCATCAGTCTTAAATCGCTGCATAATATCATGTTCAGTATGCGAAATTCTTCTGCACGCGGCGATGATGGAATTTGCATTCGCGTCTTGAAACTTGCATTTAATACCATTGGCCATGTACTGCTCCATATCATTAACCTTTGCATCACCACCTCCGACATCCCCGTCCTCTGGAAACACTCAATCGTCCACCCGATTTACAAGTCGGGCGATCCCTCTGACCCCTCAAACTTCCGTCCCATTTCTATACTTCCGGTTATTTCCAAAATAGTTGAGCGGGCGGTCCAACGTCAGCTCTACTATCCGCTAACCACCTACTCTCACCCACCCAGCACGGGTTTCGCCCGCGGCATTCCACTGAGACGGCTCTCACCTGCATTTCTGATGAAATATTTTTGGCTTTTGACACTGGCAAAATTTCACTTCTTTGTCTCATAGATTTAAGTAAATGTTTTGATGTCATTGACCACGACAAACTTCTTTTCAAGCTCCAGACTCTCGGCATTAATACTACTTGGTTTCAAAACTATTTAAATGGTCATACCCAGAGTGTTAGCTATACCGGCTCAGACGGAAAATTCCAAATTTCTTGCCCTCGAGCTATCAATCAGGGAGTATTCCAAGGTTCGTCCCTCGGCCCTATCCTCTTTTGCGCTTTTGCCAATGACCTGAGTCTCCATGTAGCCGATGCATTCGTAGTGCAGTACGCTGACGACACTCAGGTCTTAGTCTCAGAACCCAAATCTTGCCTGCCAGCGCTTATCGCTCGCATGGAATCTGCTCTATCTTCTCTTGGCGGCTATTTTCACAGCAACGGCCTCAAAGTTAACGTAACCAAGTTCGAGCTTCTCACACTCGGAACCCGACAAAATTTGCGCTCACTTCCGTCCTTTACGGTTAACTTCCGCGGTACTTCCCTGACCCCCACTACTCAAGTAAAAAACCTTGGAGTTATCTTTGATCAGCATCTCTCGTGGGACCCTCATGTGACTGCCGTCTCACGTAAATGCTGCGGCATCCTGACTGGCCTGTCCCACCTCAGACACTACCTTCCACCCGAAACCCTCCCGGAAATCGTCAACGCCCTCGTGATCTCCCACATCCGATACTGTCTGGTTGTTTACGGCAACGGCTCCGCCAAAAATCACCTTCGCATCGAGAAGGTTATTAACTTTGCGGCTCGAGTCATCTCGGGAAAACGTAAATATGACCACGTATCGGGTGTGCGTGATTCACTTCGGTGGCTTGACGCTCCTAGTCTCTCCCACTATCAAACCCTGTGCCTGCTCCAGAAAATCCGTAGTACCGGCCAGCCGGAATCACTCGCAGACCTGTTTACTGCCAATCGTGAACGGCCCGATCGCGGTAGGTGTACTAGGCAGGACGATCAGCTGTTTGTGCCTGGGGCGCGTACTGAGGCCGGGAAAAGGAGATTCGGGTATCGAGCCGCCCACATGATGAACTCACTGCCTCCGGATTTCCCTACGATGTCTGTGGGACGGTTTAGGAGGGCGCTCAAGGTCGAGCTGCTCACATCGAACCATGTTACCTGATCTGACTGTGATGAATGTCGTACGCTGTGCTGTGTGTCATGTGTCATGTCTAGATTAGTTCATTTTAAAGAGTGATTTATTTGTATCCGTTCGTTCGCCCTATTTACAACTGACCGAAAACCGTAATAGCCACTGTTTTTGTGGATGGTTTGCTTTTGGTACAATACAATACAATACAAAGCAAGAGAAGTGAGTGAGAACTCTGTTACAATTCAGGCATGCATCGGGCAGGTTGGTGATGAATTAATTGATATTTGGAAGAAAGCGTCCATACCAATGAAACAGAAGAGTAAAGTGGTGACAGCGCTAAGAAAGGTCTGGTCCAAGAAAGAAACTCTGAGAAAAAGAAGATGCCAGCGTCAGAAGACGTATTGAATGTGACATAGCTGTTTGATATCTCGATTTCGAGTGCGTCTTCAGAGCTCAAAGAAGACAGAGACTTTTTGGAAGACCAAATAGGATCGAGGTGTATGTTTATCGTCGGTGTCGATCGATTGACGACAGAACGCTGGGCGAGGCGTGAGCTTCGGGCTCAGTCAGCCCACCAACCACGGTTGGTGGGTTGGTGGCTCAGTCAGCCCACCAACCACGCAACGCCGCAAGTGAGCCTTCGACGTCAGGCGCGAGTATGGCCGTCAACCTGGCAGATGACGTGCATGGCGACCCTGAGGATAACTCAAACGACGAGGACTTCGTTGCCATAAACAGACACCACGTTCGTCGCCTTCCGACAATGGCTCTAACTCCGGTGGCAGAGACACTGGACGCAGCCGCTGTAGGCGCGCGGAAAGCGTCAAAATCCTCACATCTTTCTCGCTCGCAGTGAACGGGAAACGCAGTGAATGTGACAAAGAACAAAAATACAAGGCTCTTTAGAGAATAGCAGGCTGGAAAAACTCGCAGAAGTAAAACATGAGGCTGTTGATTGTACTGCTGTGTTTAGTGATGGCAGATTTGATCAAACTATGCCGGCTATAGTGTCAGGATCGGGTGCAAAGCATTCAAAAGTTACTGTCCGTGTCCACAATGTTAGCGTAAACATGTAGCGTGGTGACATTCATCTGGGGCACTTCAGCTGCAATGGTCACACAGGTGAAAAAGTGGCAACCCAGTTGCATGATTTTCTAGTTGAGCGCGGAATCAACCTGGAACAGCTGTTGGTGATTGGTGGCGATGGTACGAACCAGGTCGTGGGACACAACCGAGGATTGATGGCTTGTTTCGAGAGACTTGTTGGACGGCCGTTATGCAGGGTCGTATGCCTCTGCCATCAGGCAGAACTTCCTTACCGAGCATTGTTCTTCAAGCTCGATGGCAAATCATCCTCACCACATACACTCACGGGAGATGTTGGAAAACGCATTGTGGGCCCAGTTCACGAGCCTGACGTTGTGCAGTATGCAGCTGTCCCATGCAAGAATTTTCCTGACATGACCGCCGACATTGAAGCCGGTCTCAGTTCGGATATGCGACTACTGCATACATGCGCGAGAGCAGTGAAGTCGGGTACCGCAGGTGACGTCGCGGGAGAAGTGCACGGGAAGTATTGCACTGCGCGATGGTACACGGCTCAAAGCCGTCTCCTGAGGCTCTTCATGCCTGAGATTCAACCGACTGAAGCATTGCAGAAGCTCGTAAAGTACATCGTGTGTGTGTATGTGTGTGTGTGTGTGTGTGTGTGTGTGTGTGTGTGTGTGTGTGTGTGTGTGTGTGTGTGTGTGTGTGTGTGTGTGTGTGTGTGTGTGTGTGTGTGTGTGTGTGTGTGTGTGTGTGTGTGTGTGTGTGTGTGTGTGTGTGTGTGTGTGTGTGTGTGTGTGTGTGTGTGTGTGTGTGTGTGTGTGTGTGTGTGTGTGTGTGTGTGTGTGTGTGTGTGTGTGTGTGTGTGTGTGTGTGTGTGTGTGTGTGTGTGTGTGTGTGTGTGTGTGTGTGTGTGTGTGTGTGTGTGTGTGTGTGTGTGTGTGTGTGTGTGTGTGTGTGTGTGTGTGTGTGTGTGTGTGTGTGTGTGTGTGTGTGTGTGTGTGTGTGTGTGTGTGTGTGTGTGTGTGTGTGTGTGTGTGTGTGTGTGTGTGTGTGTGTGTGTGTGTGTGTGTGTGTGTGTGTGTGTGTGTGTGTGTGTGTGTGTGTGTGTGTGTGTGTGTGTGTGTGTGTGTGTGTGTGTGTGTGTGTGTGTGTGTGTGTGTGTGTGTGTGTGTGTGTGTGTGTGTGTGTGTGTGTGTGTGTGTGTGTGTGTGTGTGTGTGTGTGTGTGTGTGTGTGTGTGTGTGTGTGTGTGTGTGTGTGTGTGTGTGTGTGTGTGTGTGTGTGTGTGTGTGTGTGTGTGTGTGTGTGTGTGTGTGTGTGTGTGTGTGTGTGTGTGTGTGTGTGTGTGTGTGTGTGTGTGTGTGTGTGTGTGTGTGTGTGTGTGTGTGTGTGTGTGTGTGTGTGTGTGTGTGTGTGTGTGTGTGTGTGTGTGTGTGTGTGTGTGTGTGTGTGTGTGTGTGTGTGTGTGTGTGTGTGTGTGTGTACCAGTCGTGATTGAGATAAAGCACATGTGGGACATAGTGAACGGGCCCATCCATATGTGCGACATGTTGCGATGACAGAGGGAACACTTCGATGGCGAAGACCTCAAAATCCTCCACACCAACATGAAGCGCAACATGTGCATGGCACATCCCGAAAACATACTCCTGGCAATGCTGGGAGACAGGACCAGCACATCCGGCGGGAAGCAGTGATTCTCATCAGATCCATCCGTCAGCAAAACCATCCCGAAGTGGCTGTCATCAGACGGTTCAAGGCGTCTCCACTGAATCCAAATGCCAGGGAGTCACTGCCACTGAATCCAAACACAGAGCTTAGTGACGTTCGGCGCCTGGTGGAGCAGGGTGCGGCCATAGAGCCTCCATACGTGAAACGCATCAACGACGAAGAATTGGTAAGGTTCGAACAGAACCCGCTGCGGACAGGCATCCCGTGCCACGCACAATCAACTGAAAGGAGTGTGAAGTTGACGACAGAGACGGCCGCAGCTGTTTGTGGAGAATCGAAGCAAGACGGACACGCGCTCAACAAAAGAGCATACCGTCACAAATATCCCGGGCAGGTGACGAAAAAGCGGTTCATCCAGTAGAGATTGCACGGCGAAGTGATGAGCGGTGTACACAGAAAGTGCGACATGCAAGGCATGTAAGACGCGTTATTTGATGTACTGTATGATGATTGTGACGTTTGAATTATAACTGCAGAATCACGGTCAAATATATGTACATTGTACCTACATGACTGATTTTGTTGGGTACTGTTATGCCCCCCCCCCCCCCCTCTGCACCTTACCCCCGCCCCCCGGATGGTCGATGTGGAAAAGAGGATTATTATATTTTTAATCACTCGTTTAATTTAGCGGAAGAACCCCCATTTTCCCTAAAATCGGTCCAGTTTATTAGAAAACGACGAATGGTTTACCGTGGCGCCATCT
>JAXIVJ010006929.1:0-63623 GCA_036785665.1 Chirona hameri
GAGACCATTATTTTTGCAATTGGAGCAACCCTTAAAGGCGTTTTGAGGCGCCCCGTCCTTTGAGCACCTTTTATGGTCTCAAGGATATGAGGCACGCGTGAGATTTCTAATGCGGATGTTAGATATGGACCTGAGGAATCGACTGAGACCATTGTTTTTGCAATTGGAACAGCCGTTAAGGGCGTTTTGAGGCGCCCCGTCCTTTGACCTTGAAAATTACCTTGAAGATGACCTTGAATGTCAAAATAAATGTTATTTTCGTGATCAGCGTGCCCCAGTTGACCTGTAATCAGATTTTGGAGCGAATCGCTACTCGACGCTGAATTCGAATCCGAATCCGACGCTAACTTCACGGACATGATTTGGAAGCGGTCACGAAAACTCAACTATAACGCGCGAAATACATTCGTTGTGCTTGTGTTTTGAGATATAAAAATACATGATGCGCCATCCATGATCCTGCGGTAGGTATGTTGGTAGGTGGTCACCTACCTAAATCCTAAATAAAGTAGTTTGTGGGATGTTGTGACTATTTCTTGTGAAACACATAATAACGAGATCATAGCTTTGATATTGTTAAAGGAAATAGTTCACCTTCAACATTAGTTTTAAACTGAGATAGCAGTTTTGTAGCCCGTGTTGGGAAACCCCTATCTGCAAGTTTTCTTGACTGAAAAGACTCCCCAGCCGAATATATTTGAGTTTTTGGCGAAGGAATGCGGTGCTGGCGAAAGAATGTTGTACTGGTTTTAGCCCGGGCAGAGCCTATACCATCAGCCAATCAGCTTGCAGCTGGTGCTAGCAAGCGAACGCCGGCCGCCGGTTGGCACATCTCCAATGCGAGTCTATCTTTACGCGACTACTTTCGAATCTGATTGGCTGAACCATTGTTTACATTCGCGTGACGTCAGGACTCTGACTCAGAGAGTATGTATATAGTTTTGATAAACAATACAAATGTACTGCCCTCTGTCCTGAATCGGCGCGATATAAGGCCATTTTTGACAATATAAAAATAAATTGTATTAACAAATATAATCAAATCGAGTTGGGTAAAAAATATTCCAAGGTGAACTATTTCCTTTAAATACTGCTGAATGTTTTGATTGAATGGCTTTCTTAGGCCAGGCCCAATGCTAGCAATGCTTCTGGTGCAGGCTCAGGCTCTGACCGTGGCATCCTATCGAAGTTCCAGGCCATTGATAGACTGAAGTGGTTAAGTTTTACATTTAAATTTCCTTATGTCTGGGGGTGGGCTGCGCTGCCCACCAGCTCCTCTTGATCTGACCTTGAATGTGGCTGCTGCCACCATAATTTGGTGCATCCGCATGTTGATGTCATTTCTGCCAGAGACAAATACCTAATGTCCCAAACCCATTGCAGTGCATGCCGATTGTAAGCTTTGGAGATGAAATAGATCAATATTATGTCAGTACATCTTGAACATAAAGTTACATTCATTATCGAATATTAAAATTAAAATTAAAGGTACCAACATATCATATTATAATATTGTGGAAACACTGAGAAAAAAAATGGTTTGACCTAATAATGGCTAATGAGATATTGGCTTTGACCCAGTGATCACGCACATTGATAAGGTCACCGAAGGAATGGAAGGTCAATAGTTGTCACGAAATGTGCCAAAATCAGAGGGTTCGGCCGCCAAAAGCGATAAAACTACGTTGCTGTGGCGGCGCACACGGCACACTATATATAATTGGAGCTACATTACCTATTTACCTAGCTTGGCTTCTGTGACGTCACAGGTCACCAATTAGAGGTCAATCAGGGAGGTGTGAGATGAGAAAAGGCCGGCATAACGAATGATGTATGAATCATGACTATCTATGCATTGGGTCCAACGCAAAAATACTTGGTGCCTCTGGATTCGAACCCACGGTCGGCAATGGGCGTTACGACATTGGTTAACCCCCCAAGCCCATTTGGTCCCTTTTCGCTTGAAAACTCGAAAAATGGTAAATAAAAACGTTGTAGCCAAGGCTTGTAGCTATCTTTTCCAGAAGTCAGATTTAAAATATGTTCCATAGGTTACGAGCCAGCCTCGTCTGAAAATCATCGATTTAACATGGGAACCCTATGGTGTAGTAGATTTTTAACCCCAAACGCCCGAGTGCTGCCAACTGTTACTGGTGGGGGCTGACTCAATGGCCCTCTGGATAAGCTGGATAGAGGATACTAAGCTAAAAATGCTATTCATTCAATTTTAGGTTCTGGAAAACGAAATTGGAACCAGACCGTCAGGTGAGATGGCTTGGGGAGACGGTCCTGGCCTGTTTCCACTATTAGCTCTTCGGTTCAGCAAATTGTGCACCGCTGGGGCAGCTTCCGGGTGCCGATCTCCTCGTCTTTACGTTCGTGTAACCTTTTTCGGAACTCGGTAAACTAGCTAAACATGTAGCCTGCTTGAAACTTAAAAGTTAATATTTTATGAAGGGAATGGGCCCTGGGGCCAGCAATTACCGCCAAGGAGAGCCTCTGCCAGTTCACCTTGAAAAGAGCAAGACTTTTAGTTCACCTTGGAAATTTTTTACCAAACACGATTTGATTATATTTTCTAATACAATTTATTTTTATATTGTCAAAAATGGCCTTATATCGCGCAAATTCAGGACATAACCCGCGAGTTACTGGGGGGGGGGGGGGCTATTTGCGCCCCCCTCGCCTCCCGTTATTTTGCAATAACTCCCAAACGAACACCGGTATCGTCACCAAACTTGCAGTACCTTCTCTCACATCAATTCTACACATATTGGCATTAGGAAAAATATGAGGCTATGATAGGTCAACCGGGAATGACGTCAGAGTGACGTCATGTTCTTCGGTTTTTGTTGCAAAATAATGGTTTGCGGAAAACGCTGTCAAAGGTACGATATTTGAGATAAACTCAATTGTCTTAAATCAAATTACTGACAATAGACCGGGCTATGAAACTGCTATCTCGGATTTTTGAGTTTGTTTAAATTCAAAATTTTGAGAAATCCAAATACTTTTTGTTTTGTTTTTACAAAATTTTCAAGAAAAAATCAGAATTATCCAAAAACCGGAATATATGTGATCGAAACGTATGCGGTGAATATGTGTACCAAATTTAAAGTCGATATCTTTAAAAATGATCGAGTTATGACCTTTAAATGACAAAAATCGACCACTTCTCACAGCATTACTATGCATAAGAAAACGCATTTCCATTTTTGCTTTTTAATTCTATTTATGTGGAACAAACAATGTTCTAAGGTCATTTTTCGCGTTCTAGACGAAAAGCAAACCCTTAAACATGTGTTACAACGCCTAATGACCGTAATCTGCAGTTTGACCTCGTGACCTCGGATGACCTTGACCTGACCCAAGGTCATAAACAGCTTAGAAAGGTACTTAGAAGTGTCAGACACACGAATCATACCGATTTATCGACAGCTTATGCGTTTAATATCGCAATTCTGCGCGACAATTCCATCCATCGAGACCTTTTGACACGGTCAAACATTTTGTACTTGACCTGACTTGTGACGTCATCGGTGACCCCGAGGTCAACAATATTATGTCTCCCTCGATAAATTTCCCAGGGCTATCGAATGCCGTTTGAATTTTTACATTCGGTCCAGTAGTTTCGGAGATCAGAGGGGGGGGCAAAAATAGCCCCCCCCCGTAAGTCGCGTTATGAAATATACCCCAGTAACTCGCGGGTTAAGGTCGTAAATTTGTATTATTTATAAAAACTATATGCATACTCTCTGAGGCAGAGTCCTGACGTCACGTGAATGTAACAAATGGTTCAGCCAATCAGATTCGAAAGTAGTCGCGTAAGGATAGACTCGCATTGGAGATGTGCCAACCGGCGGCCGGCGTTCGCTTGCTAGCACCAACTGCAAGCTGATTGGCTGATGGTATAGCCTCTGCCCGGGCTAAAACCAGTACAACATTCTTTCGCCAGCACCGCATTCCTTCGCCAAAAAAATCCAATATATTCGGCTGGAAAGTCTTTTCAGTCAAGCAAACTTGCAGATAGGGGTTTCCCAACACGGGCTACAACACTGCTATCTCAGTTTAAAACTAATGTTGAAGGTGAACTATTTCCTTTAATGACATCAACAATACAACAGAAATAGGCACCTTTTACTTATTTGCTGATGATATACGGCAATTTATATTCAAGCTATAGAAATGTTGAAGAGCTGCAAATAAAGATTAATGAATTAATTCCAAAAATAACGAGTTGTTCCATGTAAATATATTATCACTAAATGCATCACAGACAAATTACCAAATATATTCAAGATGAGTGACGTGACAAAATCTTGACATAGTATTAAATGATACACCAAGCACGATCAACCCATGCATTAAATACTTAGGAGTTCTTGTAGATGAAAATCGTGAATGGAGTAGTCATATATAGTGTAATATGTGTGATGAGCCGTAATATATAGGAGTTATCGGAATATCCTAGCTTTATTTATCCTCACAGCAACTTCTATTGCAGTACAATGCATTAATTTCGCCCCCTTTAAATTATTGTGCAGTGATCTGGATTCTGGGGTAGGAATTATGACACTAACATTAAAAAGCCTTCGATAGTGCGGAAACGAGCGATTTGTCCGCCCTTGTAGCTCAGTGGGAGAGCGCTGGGCATAGAGTTCTCTACAGATCGGCAGGGGCCTCTAAAGACCTTTCCTGGTAGTGGCAGCCCGAGTTCGAGTCAAAGTCAAAGCCTACATTACCAAAGCCTTGTACTCCTCTCAGACGTTACTAGCATACACTGAAAAACAATGATAACTTTCACTGGTCTTCCTTCGAGAGCCTCACCGGCGCTCGACCGGCAGACCACCTCCACCACCACAGGACCCTCTAAAGGCCAGCATATAGTCCTCTACAGATCGACAGGGGCCTCTAAAGGCCGGCAGATGGCCATCTGCAGATCGGCAGGGCCCTCTAAAGGCCGGCAGATGGCCCTCTACGCCCACTCTACAGATTGGCTGGGACACTGCAGATCGACAGGGCCCTAAATACTGGAAGAGGGCTGTCTACAGGTCAGCAGGGCCCTGTACATGCCGGTAGAGGCCCTCTAAAGGCCGGCAGGCAGGCAAGGCGATCTACAGATCGGCAGGGCCCGCTGAAGGCCGGCAGGGCCCTCTAAAGGCCGACAGAGGGCCCTCTATAGATTGGCTGGGGCACTGCAGAACGACAGGGCCCCTAAAGGCTGGAAGAGGGCCCTCTACAGGTAGACAGGGCCCTCTAAATGCCGGAAGAGGCCCTCTACAGATTGGCATGACGATCTATAGATCGGCAGGGACCCTCCACAGATTGGCAGGGTCCTATAAAGGCCGACAGAGGCCCTCTACAACCGGAAGGGGCCCTCTAAATGCCGACAGGGGACCCTCTGCAGATCGGCAGGCCCTCTACATGCTGTAATGGCCCTCTAAAGGCGGGCAGAGGGCCCTCTACAGATCGGCAGGGCCCTCTAAAAGCCGGCAAGGGCCCTCTACAGATTGGCAGGGCGATCTACGGATCGGCAGGACCCTCTAGACCGGCAGAGGGCCCTCTCCAGATCGGCAGGGACCCTCTACAGACTGGCAGGGCCCTATAAAGGCCGGCAGAGGGCCCTCTACCACCGGAAGGGGCCATCTAAATGCCAACAGGGGGCCCTATGCAGGTCGGCAGGCCCTCTGCATGCTGGAAGGGCCCTCTTCAGATCGGCAGGGCCCTCTATAGATTGGCTGGGGCACTCCGCAGATCGACATGGACCCTCTCCAGATCGGCAGGGGCCTATAAAGGCCGGCAGAGGGCCCTCTACAACCAGAAGGGGCCCTCTAAATGCCGACAGGGGCCCTCAGCAGATCGGTAGGGCCCTTTAAAAGCTGGTAAAGGGCCCTATCCACACTGCCTGGGGCCCCTTTTACGTATTTGGATATACATGCCTTTAACAGACAAGCAAGTGTTGTTATTTATTCGGGTCACATTTTGTTTTGTCGGTTCGTGGGCGTTCTTTTATGGGACGTAAGGCGTTTTGAGGGCGCCTGACACCATCAAAAGCACTGGGGCCTTCGGCCCCAGGGGGCCCTCGCTCGGTCGCCAGAGGGGCCCCCTGGCCTCCAGGGGGGGGGGGCATGTTCCCCCTTGCCTACGCCCTTGCATATCATGTTATAATTTGAAAATGCTCTGGGGACGTCTCCGACGCACATGCCTTACAGACGCTCGTTGCAATATTATTGCCGTACATATGACATACGCGGGCGTGGCAGAGTATTGAGAGCGAAGTTCATTGTACGTCGTCAAGCACTCTTGTGGCTGTGCTATCGGTAGCAAAGTGGTGGGCGTGTTCACTGTTCGCTAGTGTTCGAATGGTCTAAGCTTCGACTCCTACCGTGTTCTAGTTGCACTGGAAACCCGTGTTTCAGCACCTTCGAGCACCCAGTAAGAGCGATAGGACATAAGCCACTCCCAGAGTTTAATGACTGCAAGAATTTTGAGAGAACGCCGAGACCAGTGTCCTTGCATACACGACAATACGAATATATAGTCTTACGAGTCTCACATGTTTATATTTCTCATTCATAAGACCAGCCGCAACATGAGCAGGTACAAAAACGCACACTACAGAATGCATGATTCTGGCGGACGCTTCCATACAGCTCAACCACCCTTAGCCCTCGTTTTTCACGAAGAAAATAAGCCAGTATCGACCCCACTTAAGACAAACATGAATGTCCAGGCACAAAACCGGTATAACACTCAACATGACCACATAAACCCAGGCAAGCACATACATGATCAAACTTTCTGCCGTTTACCCACTTTCCTACCACTCTTCTTCAACGCTCGCTTTGCATTTGAATTCACTACCTTAACAACCTTCGAAGGCTGCTCAGTTTCCAGTCCACTGTCCTCTGAGGAATCAACTTTTCCCGCTGCCGCCACCCCACCCTCATCCTCGGGAACATCTTCACCGGGACCACCATCCTCCTTCTCGTCTTCATCCTCGTCCTCGGACTCGTCTTCACCGTTCACGGCGTCCTCTTCCTTCGCAGCGTCCTGCTGGCCGGCGAAGGTGGGTCGCACCACCGGCTTGGCGTCCGTGAAGAGGTCCTCGTCCAGGTACTCGGTCAGCGCCGCGGGTCCGGCCACCTCGCGGGACGTCAGCTTCAGGCAGGTGGCCGTGTAGTCGATGAAGCTGATGCTCTGCAGTAGCCGGTTCATGCGGTCGAAGTGGCGTTCCGTGTACGGCAGCAGACCCTCGAGGAGGCCACGACAGCCGGGCATCTTCAGCCACGCCTCGGGTGAACGCAGACGCAGCAGTATATTCACCACCACCTGCGCTTCGTGGCAGTGCTTGCTGTTGGTGTTCCACTCCACGACGAACTGCAGCAGCTCCTCCAGCTGGTCGTCCCTCAGCTGCGTCAGGATGTCGCTCAGCTGGTTCGTCTCCTCGCCACCGTCGCGTCGCAGCTCCTTCAGGATCTGCAGACACCGGAACGGCCGCTTCAGCTTGATGGCCAGCTTCAGCGCGCGCAGCCACTGGTGCTGCTGCACCAGGTTGCTGAGCGCCTGCTCCTGGGAGACGCGCAGCGCGGTAGTCTCGGCGTCCACGCGCGCCTCCTCCTCCGAGACATCCTTCCAGACGAGCAGCGACGAGTCAGCGCCGCCCGACACGAACAGCCGCTGATCGCCGCGCACCGCCAGCGCCCACACCTTGGCCTCGTGCTCGCTGCACGTCTGCACACACTCGTTGGCCTTCACACTCCAGAGCTTGATCAGGCCGTCGGCGGAGCAGGTGAGGAGCTGCATACCGCGGGACATGAACGCCACGCGCAGCACTGACGAGTCGTGACCCTCGAACGTCTTGACGCAGCTGGCGTCGGCGATGGACCAGAGGCGCACAGTGCAGTCGGCCGAGCACGTGGCAGCGATCTGATCCACCGGCGAGAAGGCCACCGACCAGACGCCGCGCCGGTGGCCGCGCATCACGCCCGTCAGCGCGAGGTTCTCAGTAGAGTACAGCCGCGCCGTCTTGTCCTGACTGGCCGTGGCCACCATCCGGTCATTGGGCGACACGGACACGGCGTTGATGTCCTTGTCGTGCGCGATCTCCGTGCGGCGGCAGTGCAGGGCGGGCGGCGCAACGACGGCGGCGGCGGAGTCAGACTTTCGGGGCGCGATTGCGGTGGGCGGGACGTCCCACACCTTCACGCACTTGTCCTCGGCGCCAGACACGACGAAGCCGGTCGTCAGCTGGCTCCAGCAGACCGACGTCACAGAGGCGGTGTGGCCTGAGCCGACGGCCAGGCAGACAACCTTCTGAGCGGCAGACAGACGCCACAGGCGGATGGTGCTGTCCTTCGAGCTAGAGGCGAACAGGTTCTTGTCCACAGGAGACACAGCCAGCGAGAGGACTGTGTTAGTGTGGCCCTTCACGAGCTGGCAGTGAAACGTGGCGACTTCATACATCTTGATGATAGAGCTGTTTGTTGCGACAGCAACATGAGTCTCATTTTCGCCACAGAAGACGATGTCCAGGATTTCGTCACTGAACCCAACATACTGCCTCTTGAGCTCTGCTGACTGGATATCATACATGAGGATGTTGTGCTCATTGTTTACCACTGTCATGGTCTTGCTCTTTTCAGAGAAGAGCAGCTGGCAGATCAGTGAAGAAGGCGAACTGGACTCTTCCCCTTGTGCAAACACACATTCAGATGTTGACATGTTCCAGACTCTCAGAACTCCTCTTTCTCCACCAGTGATGGCATGACTGGCACTTCCACATTCGATCCCAGCCACTGAGCCACCAGGAGGAACCAGAACTGCAGCTTCCATAGCCTCATGAGTTGCCACAGTTCTTATCAGTGTTCCATCCCTCATGTCCCACAGCATCAAGACTTTGTCACGACCACAGCTCATCAGTTGCTGGTTGGACTTGCTTATGCTCAATCCTGTGATTTTGCTGAAGTGACCTTTGAGTTCCTGGGTGACTTTAGATGAGGACAGATTCCAGCAACGAATCACAGAGTCATCTCCTGATGCATATATGAACAACTCCTTGTCATTCTGGTAAAACTCAATGGTGCTTATGACACCCACAGAGCCTTTCAGATTGTGAGTGCAGTACTGTCTGATAATATCCCACACCTTGATGGTGCCGTCCACTCCTCCACTTGCCACTAATGTGGCTGTATCATCAAATCCCAGTCTTGGAATAGGACCAATGTGGAGAGACTTCCAAATTCTCTGGATTTCATTCTTTTTCCAGTCCCACAGCCGCAGCAACCCAGACGTGTGACTGGTGACCAGGAGATCTTCCTTTGGGCTGAGCTTCATGGTATAGATGGGATCATCTTTGGCCTCTAGGGCATGCAATACCTGTCCTGTAGCACAGCTCAAGACATTCACTTTGTCACCACACTGACAAAGGATGCTTTCACCATCACTTGTAACTTGGACACAAGGTTCAGTCAAAAAAGCATCATGCCTCGACTCTAGACGAAGTCGCAGCAATGACAATGACTTCTTGTCAGTAGCAGCTGATTCAGTCATGCTGCTGCCGCAATCTTCGGTAGGGATATTTTGTATCGGGTGAAAGTCAAATGTTTACTACAAGCCAAATCCGGATCTCCTCTGAGCGGTAGGTACGTTCAAGTAAACAGACTTGGACTGATGCTTCCTGTCACACCACACCAATAAAGGGAGAAGCTCAACGTGTGTTGTACTTTCAATCACATTACACCATCTCCCTTCGAGATTATGGCAAGTTGATATAAAATAGCGTGAACGCGCAACCCAACCTTACCACACCACAATACTCCCGATTCCTCCACGTGTGTGCTGTCTGATGCCAGCTGGCGCAACTGCGACAATGAATGAACGCCGATTCTCAAAAACTGCACTTTAGATCACGTGACTATTTGTAAGTTTGCCAACAGGTGTTGCTATTTGACGTTAATTAAAACATTTTGCTTACAGTAGCCAATTGATATTTCATAAAATTAAATTGATAAAATATTATTCTCATATTTGTCAGACAAAAAAATCGATACATCCATCTTATGTTTCTAATAAGTCACGTGATAAATAATTTTAGCATACCAATAGAACGTTTCAATCTTCTATGTTAATTTCCATGCAGAGATATGTTGACACTTGGCGCCGAGCCCAGGGGGTGTCATCCCGGGATTCCCCATGTATCGGCTGCCGAGCGGCTCGGCATTAGCGACGATGTCACTGGTGCTGTGGTCCAGTCGTGGCCAGCCCTTCGCCGCAGCTGCGCTTTCGAGCGTTTTGCGGTCTTTTGACGGGTGTTGACGAGAGCGGCAATTTGAAGTGGTCGCCATTAGATAAGTAAGTTATGTTGCATGCCTGTTTTTTAATTAGCATATCTTGAACAATAAACCAACACAATGCCATTTGCAACATTTCCAGGTACAAGGTATGGCCGTCTCACTCCTCAGCCGGGCCGGGGCAGCATATGTCCGTCTCGCCCCTCAGCCAGACCAGGGCAGCGTATGGCCGTCTCGTCCCTCAGCCGGACTGGAATAGCGTATGGTCGTCTTATCCCTCAGTCGGACCGGGGCAGCGAACGGCCGTATCGCCCATCAGCCGGACCGGGGCAGCGTACGGCCGTCTCACCCCTCAGTAGAACCGGGGCAGCGTGCGGCCGTCTTGCCCTTCAGCCGGACCTGTGCAGCATAAGGCCGTCTCGCCCCTCAGCCAGACCGGGGCAGCGTATGGCCGTCTCGCCCCTCAGCCGGACTGGTGCATCGTATGCCCGTCTTGCCCCTCAGCCAGACCGGGGCAGCGTACGGCCGTCTCGCCCCTCAGCCGAACTGGTGCAGCATATGGCCGTCTCGCCCTTCAGTCAGACCGGGGCAGCGTGAGGCCGTCACGTCCCTCAGCCGGACCGGTGCAGCGTATGCCGTCTCGCCCCTCAGCCAGACCGGGGCAGCGTGCGGCCGCCCCCCCCCCCCTAACCGGATCGGTGCAGCGTATGGCCGTCTCACCCCTCAGTCAGACCGGTGCAGCGTATGGCCGTCTTGCCCCTCAGCCAAACCGGGGCACCGTATGGCTGCCCTCCCTCTCAGTCGGACCGGGACAGCGTATGGCCGTCTCATCCCTTAGCCAGACCGGTGCTGTGTATGGCCGTCTCGCCAGTCGCCCATCACACATACCGGGGCAGAGCAGCGTATGGCCGTCTCCCCCTCAGCATGAATAAAGGGAGGGATAATCTTCCGCGGTAAACGTAATATTAAATAGGATCGTACCAGACTGGTTATTGATTCGACACTGATTGAATCGATTGGAATCGTTCAATCAAAATTCCTTGAATCAAAACATAATTGATTCACCACTAGATCTTTTGATTCATGAATCGTGATTGAATACAAATCCGCATCAAATCAAGGCTGATTGAATCAAAAGATTTAACGAGTCTTAACCATTCAAGTACACTGGTAAATTGTGCAAATACATGCAGTCCCAGTGTCAACATTCATTTATACTGAAATAGTATTGCTGTAACAATGCTTTAATGATCATATATATATATATATATATATATATATATATATATATATATATATATATATATATATATATATATATATATATATATATATATATATATATATATATATATATATATATATATATATATATATGTATGTTTGCATTTGTATTGATCTGACATAAATTCACCACATATATTTAAATGTTGAATCAAACGTGCATCGATTAAAATATGTTTTGATTCTTTGAATCAGAAATAATCAATTTCCAAAATTGACTCTGTGAATCAAACGGTGATTGCATCATTCAGATTCCAAAATGAATCATGATTGAATCGTTCCAAAAAAGTTGAATCAATAACTAGTCTGGATTGTATCTCAGGCGCAACTATCCGTATCTCGTTCGAAATATTCGCACCGCACCGAGCCGCGTGCGGCGACAGCCGAGTCGGACCAGAGCACCAGTGACGTACGCTAATGTTAAGCGATTCGGGCGCTAAAATCCCCAGATGACTCTACCTCTCTTATACCACGTCCTTGGCCGTGCCGTTCGCGCGTGTGCGAAAAGTAGTTGTGTCGAAGTTGAACGGACTTGGTGTTTAGTCTAAAAAGCTGATATTTATTTGAGTTAGATATGCCTAATAGTCGAAAAAGGTGAAATAAATTCTGCGAAGCTGTGCTTGGTTATATAATCTTAAATCCAGCATCTTCGATTTGTCTTCAGGAAGTTGAAGCAACCTGAAACTGAACCGGCGTGTACAAATTTTGGTAACTGCTTGTGGCTAAGACCGAAGAACTGCCATGGCTGACGCGACTGCACGCTCACTTCAATATGAGTACAAGGCGGTGAGTATCTGACATTATTGTTATTTTGAATTGATGATTTGTGCTTTTGGGCTCTCCAATGGCTAAGGTCATTTGGTGTGTCATTTTTAATTAGATTCATACAAATTAAGTGCAAATTGCTGCAGTAAACAAATGAGTGTAATATCACACATGTTGAAATAGGAAGGGTAAACTGCTGTAACTCCAGACACGTCCTAACCTTGGACTTTTCATGCTATCAGAATGTAAACAATACCAACACACTAAGGGTCTGTTCCAGTGGTACCTCTAACCTCCTCCAAGTTCCTCCGGTGGTTCCTGTGGCTGCTCCGATCTGCTCCAAGCTCATCCAAGGTCGCCCAAAACTTCTAAACTACTCCAACTTGTTCCCAAAATCGAGGGGACAATCGGAGGAGATCAGGAGTACATGTATGGTGCAGCTGATACATTTGTTAATGTCAATAGATACCCAACCTTGGATGCAAACAGCTGATACTTCCTCTAAACTCCTGCAATCGTTCCTGTGGCAGCTCCCTCACAGCTGCTCTGGGCTGCTCCAAGTTGCTCTAAACTCCTCCCGCGAGGCACCTCTGGAACAGACCCTATAAGGACTGTGTGTCAGTATCATCTACATTTTCATAGCACAAAAAGTCTGAGGTTAGGATGGGTCTGAAGATCAGACTTTTCCCTTACTTACTAGACTTTTTATGCTATTGGTGGCTTATTGGTGCTTAAGGGTATCTTCACAACCCACAGGACTATGTGTATGCTATTTTGACATATGTGACATATTTTTTACATTCCCTAATATTTGTTCTTAGATTATAAAATGTGTAACATTTTGCTGATGTCTTCCATGGAGTTTCTTGTATGCATATTCCTAATTTAGGCACCTATTTAAGTGAAAGGGTTCTAAAGGTGTGTTTTGAATGAGTTTGTGTTGTTCATGAATTGCACTCATTTTTGTGTGATCCTGAATACTAAAATATGAACAAGATTTGCAATAACTTGGCAGAAATTCAGTATGTTTCTTGAAGTGTGTAGAACATGTGCCTGATGTGCCTGACAATGCCTGATAATGATATGTGCCTGATAATGATGAATTCCTACCTACTTGGTTCTCTCACCTTGCTCTATTCTGTATGGTTAAGATCAAAGATTCATAAGATATAATCTTGGATGTGTGGTTAGTTAGGTGATGCAACTTGAACTAACATATAGATACACATAGTTTCAGTAGATTCAATAAATAAAATAACTGCTTGTGGCTAAAGGGGTGGGAAATACCATGGCTGACATTATTACACAATCACTTCAGCCAGATGTTGCTGCTTTGTTCCACACAATATCTAGAAATTCCTATATCCAAGAACGGCTTCACCAATCACAACTATTTTGGATATAGGTAACCAACTTTTACAAATTGAAAAGTAGTGATTGAATATCCAAGCTTTTAACTGCAGAGTCTTGCAGTCTTTTGAAAACTGTTAGGTAAAGTTTAACTTGTACAACCAGAGGGTAACATCATATTTTGCTGGCATAGCAAGCTCATGTCGGTTTAACTGAAAGTTGATACTCATGTGAGCAGTGTTGTGAGAGACTTATGACACATTTACAATGGTAATGTATAATTGGCTTACATAGGTAGTGTACATGATTAGTGTTGGATTGACAAATTATGAAATACTTTGCTAAGAACACAATTACATGCTTTTATCACACATAATACACCACCAGCCTTTCCATTTATGTCATCTATTATATATTTGACATGCTCATTTAGGATATTTTAATGTTAAATAATGGATTTTATATGATGTGCCAAGCAGGGTCCTAGGATTGCTTTGAAGACAGGGTGCAGAGTGGAAAATTCAGCCTAACAATAAACATTAAGAGTGGAATATTCAGCCTAAAAAGACCATATGATGAACTCTGCTAGTTTGACAAACTGACCCATCAGAATTGGCTGTTACAAACTACAATACTTTTCAGTCTGTGGAGGAAAGTGGGTTAGTATATATGCTAAGGCTTCTAGTTATCAAATTCACCTCAGTTTAGGGAGTGGAAAATTCACAGTAAAACTGGAGCAAAAAAGTGGAAAAATAGTTTACATAGGGTGTCATTTTCCACCCAAATTTTGCAATCCTAGGACACTGGTGCCAAGTTTGTCATGTAATGTACGGTAAGCTTCCCTTATTCCAGACTAGTCACAAAAGGCACATTTTCAATTTTGAGGCTCAATTACTCATCATCTATAAGGGGAAATGAGTTGGTTGTGGCCTCCAAAGTTTGTTGAATGAGCACTGAGTAGATTAATTGCAGATTTTGCAATGCCACAATAGCTCGGTAGACATTGTCACAACCGGAAACAAAACATGTTGGTTCTCGGCGATGTTGTCGGTTCCCGATCGATATAATTTGAGTTTTGCGCCGTGATTACACGACGGCATTGACTTAGAATTGTCTCGGGAGTGTTGTGTGACAAAAATCGAGCATTTCTTCTAGAAAATCATGAGTATTTGAGTGGCAAAGTCGATTTAATCGTTTTCCGGCAATTCTGGAACATGTGGGGCTTACCCGTTGTTCAGCAATGGTGTTAAGATGAATGTTATACCATTCCTGGTAAAATAAATCATTGTTAATCAATGTTACATTTTTTGTTGTCATTCAGGTCGAGATCAGAGTTTTTGATTACCCTTGAATCAAAGAGATCGAATGCAAACTTGTCTGCTGCTTTTATAACATCCTGCATACTATTTCTTTAATTTGAAAGTTCACGTGTTTAAGCCACACAATTGTTATTAGACATGCCACTTTAGAAGACAGGTTCTATACCACATGATGTGTTCAAAGTTCAAACCCACTGATGTGTGAATCTTCCCGCAGAACTCGAACCTTGTCCTTCAAACCGATCTCCGTCTGGTGGATCGGCGGGGGCGAGATGAGGCCACTGGCGAGGTCGTCTCCCTGGTGGGAAAGCTCGATGGAACCAGAATGGGAGACCGCGCCAAGAAGGACAAACCCAAGAAAACCGACGAACGTAAAGTCAAGTAGGTGCCTGCTATTTCATAGCCAGCTCAACACATTGCAAAGCTACTATTTCTCGTCGGTTTTTGACATCTCTTTATTTTGCATCGGTTTGCACATCTCTTCAATCTGTGCCTTTGATATAGTGCCATGTTTCTTGTGACTGCACTGAACCCGTCTTTGTTGGGGTGTCTCCTTTACACCCCCCAGCCTTGTTCAGGCATGAAGTGACCCCCTGACACCCCTTCCACGATCCTCAGGCGTCAGAAGCGTGACGAGGCGCAGCACGATTTCGCCAAGATGCGCGGCACCACGCTGCTGTCGGAGGGCGTCGAGGAGATGGTCGGCATCTACTACCGGCCCAAGACGCAGGAGACCCGGCACACGTACGAGGTGCTGCTCAGCTTCATCCAGGAGGCCATCGGAGACCAGGTGCGCGCTTTGGGTGACCTGCTGGGTGTGGGTTGAGGGTGGCGGGCTGTCCTGTGGGGTACGTCACCCGACAGGTCTCACCCTCTGCTGGGTGTGGGTTGAGGGTGGCGGGCTGTCCTGTGGGGTACGTCACCCGACAGGTCTCACCCTCTGCTGGGTGTGGGTTGAGGGTGGCGGGCTGTCCTGTGGGGTACGTCACCCGACAGGTCCCACCCTCTGCTGGGTGTGGCTTGAGGGTGGCGGGCTGTCCTGTGGGGTACGTCACCCGACAGGTCTCACCCTCTGCTGGGTGTGTGTTGAGGGTGGCGGGCTGTCCTGTGGGGTACGTCACCCGACAGGTCTCACCCTCTGCTGGGTGTGGGTTGAGGGTGGCGGGCTGTCCTGTGGGGTACGTCACCCGACAGGTCCCACCCTCTGCTGGGTGTGGGTTGAGGGTGTCAGGCTGTCCTGTGGGGTACGTCACCCGACAGGTTTCACCCTCAACTGGGTGTGGGTTGAGGGTGGCGGGCTGTCCTGTGGGGTACGTCACCCGACAGGTCTCGCCCTCTGCTGGGCGTGGGTTGAGGGTGTCAGGCTGTCCTGTGGGGTACGTCACCCGACAGGTCTCACCCTCAACTGGGTGTGGGTTGAGGGTGTCAGGCTGTCCTGTGGGGTACGTCACCCGACAGGTCTCACCCTCTGCTGGGTGTGGGTTGAGGGTGTCAGGCTGTCCTGTGGGGTACGTCACCCGACAGGTCTCGCCCTCTGCTGGGTGTGGGTTGAGGGTGTCAGGCTGTCCTGTGGGGTACGTCACCCGACAGGTCTCACCCTCAACTGGGTGTGGGTTGAGGGTGTCAGGCTGTCCTGTGGGGTACGTCACCCGACAGGTCTCACCCTCTGCTGGGTGTGGGTTGAGGGTGTCAGGCTGTCCTGTGGGGTACGTCACCCGACAGGTCTCACCCTCTGCTGGGTGTGGGTTGAGGGTGGCGGGCTGTCCTGTGGGGTACGTCACCCGACAGGTCTCGCCCTCTGCTGGGTGTGTGTTGAGGGTGTCAGGCTGTCCTGTGGGGTACGTCACCCGACAGGTCTCACCCTCTGCTGGGTGTGTGTTGAGGGTGTCAGGCTGTCCTGTGGGGTACGTCACCCGACAGGTCTCACCCTCTGCTGGGTGTGGGTTGAGGGTGGCGGGCTGTCCTGTGGGGTACGTCACCCGACAGGTTTCACCCTCAACTGGGTGTGGGTTGAGGGTGTCAGGCTGTCCTGTGGGGTACGCCACCCGACAGGTCTCACCCTCAACTGGCATTAGCTTACGCAAGGGTCATGTTCACTCGGCCGAAGTTGTTTTCAATATGCTTTTGCGCCCGGTCTGAGCCACATAAATTTCTGCGGCGTGGTTTGGCGTTCTCTTCTTGCTGTAGGTGCATCGTTATGCAACGTGTACCCTGGACGCTCAATGCTCATGTCCCGAATGTAAGTAATGTGCACGTCACCGCCTTGGTCCCTCGGCAGCCGCGAGACGTGCTGTGTGGTGCCGCCGACGAGGTGCTGACCGTGCTGAAGAACGACCGCATGAAGGACAAAGAGCGCAAGAAGGAGACGGAGGGCCTGCTCGGGCAACTCGCCGAGGAGCGCTTCGCCCTGCTCGTCAACCTCGGCAAGAAGATCACCGACTTCGGCTCCGAGGTCAAGTCCAGCACTGCAGGTGAGCTGAGCTGACCGGTGCAGCCGGGTCAGTTGTTGGCGGCCGGTAATTACAGCGGCTTGTGTTGGTGTAATGACTGGTCAGATCCAAGACCAGCGTGAGCGCAGAAGCCTTCGACTGTCGTTGACTTGTTTATAATCGCCTCATTGCCTTTCCTTGTCCAATCATTTTTTCATCAATTCACATTTTCAGATGGAGAACATCTCATCCGACTGGCTTGTCATTGCCAAATAAAGCTCTCTGGGAGCAGTCTGAGGTCCCTCGGTATCAATCAAGGTGTAGGGAGAATGAGGTTGGTTCTGGTACCTATGAGGTTGGCACTGGTACCTATGAGGTTGGCACTGGTACCTATGAGGTTGGTTCTGGTACCTATTAGGTTGGTTCTGGTACCTATTAGGTTGGTTCTGGTACCTATTAGGTTGGTTCTGGTACCTATTAGGTTGGTTCTGGTACCTATTAGGTTGGTTCTGGTACCTATTAGGTTGGTTCTGGTACCTATGAGGTTGGCACCTATGAGGTTGGTTCTGGTACCTATGAGGTTGGTTCTGGTACCTATGAGATTGGTTCTGGTACTGTGACGCTCACTCTCTGTCTGCTATGACCCGCAGTGGCCAGAGCCAGTATAAATGATAGTAACACTCACATTATGTCTTCTGTGATCTGTGATTTGTGATCTGTGATTCTTCTGTGATCCCCAGTGGACCAGCTGGATGACACTTACGGCGTGAACGTGCAGTTTGAAGAGTCCGAGGACGAGGGAGACAATGAGGACGTGTACGGCGAGGTGCGGGAGGAGGACGATGAGGACGAGGGAGAGGAGTCCAAGGCCAACAATGCCATCTCCGCTGCCAACGTGGGTCCGCAGTCTAGGGTTTAGGTAGCGTTTTGAACTCGCGGTGGTTCGAAACGAACTTAAACGGAATAGGTCACCTTTCTGAAAGTTGTCAAATATACGCTGGTTGTATTCGAAAATATGAAGTAAGTGCAGCTGAAAACTATGGTTATATTTGTTCTCTCTCGAAAAGTCACTTAACTATAATTTTATTTTATTTTTTATTTGAGATGTCATTATTGAGCTATAGACCGCCGCTGATTGGCTGACAAAGTGGCTGTCAGCCAATCAGTGGCGGCACTAGCCTAGACCCCATTTTGAAGAATATAAATTAAATCTCTTAAAAACGGCTAAGTTTTGGGGAAAATGACCTTAGTATTTTCGACATTTAAATAATGGCCAAAGATAATGGCTATCTCAGTTCAAAACCAATACAAAGGTGAAACATTCCCGTTAAGGGAGGGTTGGATGGGCGCCACATAACCCCGGAGTTGCGGCGCCCTAAAACCCTAAAACACAATGGAGGGCGGGATGCTAATTGTAGCAGCAGACTAGTCGATAGCAGGCGAACCCTTGACGTAGAAGTTAAAAAATAAATACAATAATGTGTTGCAACACTTAAAATGTGAGCTGCTTGCGAATGCTTGAAATTGTCCACTTGTGATGTTTTGCATTGGAGCGTTGTATTACTGCGCTACCGATTGATGTTTGCCTATTGACGTGTATTAAATCGGGTTGCTTTTTCTCTTTATTTTCTGATCGGTGGGTCTAACTTGCATTGATGCTTTTCAGAAGTGCAGAACATTTCCCATAACTTGTGTTTCATGATCTTACTTTCCCTTGCCGTGGTCGGCAAATGACCTTAAGTAGTACGCTCAAAAATCATAAAACGTCCCCGCCGTAAATGACAGCATATTTACGCACCATTCACTATTGATTTCAGCTGCAAGGAGGCGACGAGTCCCTCATGAAGAAGGAGAAGGCTCTCCATCCTCAGGACATCGACGCTCACTGGCTGCAGCGGCAACTGTCCAAGTATGTGTGGCGAAAGAGGCTCAGTAACACTGATCGGGTGGGCGATGGATGTGCAGAGGTGTTTTCTGCCGAGGATATATTGTAATTTATGTTATAACTCCATGTTTCTGCTTACTTCTGAGACAGTTCCGTACACGGTCGTTACGTTCACAATCGGTGACAAACACGTAAAGCTACCTGGATGTCTTAAGCCCAAACGATGTTTGTGAGAGGGACAGCAGCTATACCTGGCTAATTTGTACTTATCTGGGCGGTAGCATAGTAAAGGCGATCACGTGTCGATCCAGGACTGCTGGCCGGATCATTACCCATGTGACCCTCAGCAGTGCAGCAGTGTCAGAGGTCAACCAACGACGCTTCCCTGCTGCTGCTGGTGCTGACTGCTTGGCTGTCCGAATTACACGCACAACACCTGTCTTACACTCTCCGCCGCGCCCCCTCCTCTCTCGACAGGTACTACACCGATCCGTTCATCTCTCAGGCCAAGTCGCGCGAGGTGGTCGAGGTCCTCCAGTCCGCCGAGGACGACCGCGAGGCCGAGAACAAGCTGGTCATCCTGCTCGGCTACGACGCCTTCGACTTCATCCGCACGCTGAAGAAGCACCGCCAGATGATCCTGCACTGCACGCTGCTGGCGTCGGCACAGTCGGACCAGGAGCGTGCTGAGCTGCGGGAGCGCATGGAGGCCGACCCGCAGCTCCGGAAGATCCTGCGTCTGCTGGAGAACGCCGTCAGGGAGGAGTTGGAGGAGGAGGAGCGAAATGCGGGCGGTGCCGACCGCCGACCGGTGCAGCACGAGGCCATGGAGGTGGATGGCGAGGGAGGACAGGTGAGTCGAGGGTGAGGTGAGACTGAAGAGGGGAGAGGGAAGCAGGTGAATGGGTGTCGGCGATGCGGACAGATCTGGAGGATGTTGGGTTAATCGGGCTGGGTTGGATGTGGAAGTCAGCTGCTGATGGAAGGGAAGAACCTTGGAAGAAAGTTATATCAGGGGTTATACCATTTTTTTCATGCTACCAGTCTTTGTGATGACTTGGAAAGTTTCGTCTCGTGTTATTAGAGGAGGTTGCTAATTTGGAAAGATCATTCATATCATTAAAGGTCATAAAATATTCATTCATTTGCACTTTGTTTAGCTTTTGTATTACTCTGCCATTTTTGTGCACCAGTTTTCCGACGTAAAACTGAGAGTGTGCACTGAGCACTGTGCAGTTGCGTTTACCCTGAACACCTTGCTGCTGTGTACCCGTTACAACTGTGTGGCCTGGCATTAGCACATTACCGCTGTCTGGTTTTGTGTTCTGACCACCATGCTCCATGCTCCTCGCCACAGGTGTCTGGCGCACGCGAGACGCTCGACATGGACGACCTGGTCTTCTCCAGCGGCAGCCACTTCATGTCCAACAAGAAGTGCCACCTGCCCGACGGCTCGTTCCGCAAACAGCGCAAGGGGTATGAGGAGGTGCACGTGCCGGCGCTGAAGCCGAAGCCGTTCGAACCCAACGAGCAGCTGGTACCGATCCGCGACATCCCCAAATATTCCCAGCCGGCGTTCGATGGATTCAAGTCGCTGAACAGGATTCAGAGTCGGCTCTACCAGGCGGCGCTGCACACCGATGAGAACCTGCTGCTCTGCGCGCCCACCGGCGCGGGAAAGACGAACGTGGCGCTGCTCACCATGATGCGGGAGATCGGCAAGCATATCAACGAGGATGGCACGATCCGCGCCGATCAGTTCAAGATCATCTACGTGGCGCCCATGCGATCGCTGGTACAGGAGATGGTGGGAAACTTCAGTAAGGTGAGAGAATGCGAGGGGTTGGAGAGCGAAGGCGGTATGCAGACTGGGGAGGGGATTGGTTACCACACAGAGACGACGGGCGGGAGAGGTGGCGAGGCTGATGACTGTGTGCAATGGTTGTGTAGATAAGCGAAGGAGGCAGATAGAAGTACGATAGTCCGTGTTTTGTGATGGTCAGGATGATGGTAAGGACTGATTGTGGAGCGTAGGCGCCAGGCACTCCAGAGTTTCCCTTCAACTTTGTGTTAATACATTGCCCAGCTCTGGCAGCTTAATCAGTTGAGGTTTGTATTTCTGATGAACTGCTGCTACATTTCGGTCTGTCTACATACATCTGTCACGATATGTATTTATAATACTGCCTCGCACGCCATTTTCAGCGTCTGTCGGCGTACAACATCACCGTGTCGGAGTTGACCGGAGACCACCAGTTGTCGCGGGATCAGATCGTCAGCACGCAGATCATCGTGTGCACCCCGGAGAAGTGGGACATCATCACCAGGAAGGGAGGCGAGCGCACCTTCACGCAGCTCGTCAGGCTCATGATCTTCGTAAGTGGGCAGCGATGGCGGAAAGACGGTTCCGATATGGCGCCAGAGGATCTTAGTAGGCGTGTGCCCGAAAACCCCAGTCGTCTGCACCATCAGAGTGGCTGTGATGGTGCCTATTAATTGGTCTCTGTTGCTGGCTGTAGTCGAGTTGTGACTTTGAGTGACGGCTGTGGCCGGGTTTTGTGTACGCTAGTGTCTGAATGTTGTGTCGCGCTTCTTATTGCCTGCTTACCTTGGAAGTCGTTACGAGCTAAAACTCGAATCAGCAATCAGTATCATTCCTGCTTTGCTTGTGCCAGCAAGGTCATAACCTCCGCTTGCCTGTTATGTTTTCTGTTTCCCTCCGGATCCCTAGCCTCTGACCTCGCCCCTCTCTTCCCCCAGGACGAAATCCACCTGCTGCACGACGAGCGCGGGCCGGTGCTGGAGGCTCTGGTGGCGCGCACCATCCGGAACATGGAGCTGACCCAGGAGCAGGTCCGCCTGGTCGGCCTCTCAGCCACGCTGCCAAACTACCACGACGTCGCCATGTTCCTGAGAGTGAAGCCGGACACGGTGAGGCAGCGGGGTACGGTGGGGGCACGGGAGGTAGGGGGGGGGGGGGGTACGGTGTGGCACGGGAGGTAGGAGGGGGGGGGGGGGGGGGGGGGGTACGGGGTACGGTGTGGCACGAGAGGTGGGGGGGGGGGGACGGTGTGGCACGGGAGGTAAGGGGGGGACGGTGTGGCACGGGAGGTAGGGGGGGGGGGGGACGGTGTGGCACGGGAGGGGGGATACGAGGGTACGGTGGGGGCACGGAGGGAGGGGGGGGGGATGCGGGGGAATGTTTGCTACAAGAGTGCTGATTTGTTTGATTGCATGCTGTAAAAACGCACACAGATATATGTATCGATTTGTTTAGGACCGCGCCCGCGGATCACTGACTTTTCGCCACATGAGTTTCCTTGTGTCATTATTTGGAACATGCCATCTGTGCGGTTTGTCGTAGCTGTAGAGTGCTGTCATGAATTCTGGTGACAGTCGACACTCCCTTTTGATAACCGCGACTGTCGAACGTTGACCTACTACTGACTTTGGACTGGTGTGGACCGGCATTACCACCAGCTGCACCAGTACTGACTGTACTGACTGTACTGACTGTACTGACTACTGACTGTGGACTGGTGTGGACCGGCATTACCACCAACTGCACCAGTACTGACTACTGACTGTGGACTGGTGTGGACAGGCATTACCACCAGCTGCACCAGTACTGACTGTACTGACTATGGACTGGTGTGGACAGGCTGCACCACCAGCTGCACCAGTACTGACTGTACTGACTGTGGACTGGCGTGGACAGGCATTACCACCAGCTGCACCAGTACTGACTGTACTGACTGTACTGACTGTGGACTGGTGTGGACAGGCTGCACCACCAGCTGCACCAGTACTGACTACTGACTGTGGACTGGTGTGGACCGGCATTACCACCAGCTGCACCAGTACTGACTACTGACTGGACTGGTGTGGACAGGCTGCACCACCAGCTGCACCAGTACTGACTGTACTGACTGGACTGGTGTGTACAGGCATTACCACCAGCTGCACCAGTACTGACTACTGACTGTGGACTGGTGTGGACAGGCTGCACCACCAGCTGCGCCAGTACTGACTGTACTGACTGTACTGACTGGACTGGTGTGTACAGGCATTACCACCAGCTGCACCAGTACTGACTACTGACTGTGGACTGGTGTGGACAGGCTGCACCACCAGCTGCACCAGTACTGACTGTACTGACTGGACTGGTATGGGCAGGCATTACCACCAGCTGCACCAGTACTGACTGTACTGACTGGACTGGTGTGGACAGGCATTACCACCAGCTGCACCAGTACTGACTGGACTGACTGGACTGACTGGACTGGTGTGGACAGGCATTACCACCAGCTGCACCAGTACTGACTGAACTGACTGGACTGGTGTGGACAGGCATTACCACCAGCTGTACCAGTACTGACTACTGACTGTGGACTGGTGTGGACAGGCATTACCACCAGCTGCACCAGTACTGACTACTGACTGTGGACTGGTGTGGACAGGCTGCACCACCAGCTGCACCAGTACTGACTGTACTGACTGGACTGGTGTGGACAGGCATTACCACCAGCTGCACCAGTACTGACTGTACTGACTGGACTGGTGTGGACAGGCATTACCACCAGCTGCACCAGTACTGACTGTACTGACTGGACTGGTGTGGACAGGCATTACCACCAGCTGCACCAGTACTGACTGTACTGACTGGACTGGTGTGGACCAGCATTACCACCAGCTGCACCAGTACTGACTACTGACTGTGTACTGGTGTGGACAGGCATTACCACCAGCTGCACCAGTACTGACTACTGACTGTGGACTGGTGTGGACAGGCTGCACCACCAGCTGCACCAGTACTGACTGTACTGACTGGACTGGTGTGGACTGGTGTGGACCGGCATTACCACCAGCTGCACCAGTACTGACTGTACTGACTGTGGACTGGTGTGGACAGGCATTACCACCTGCTGCACCAGTACTGACTGTACTGACTGTGGACTGGTGTGGACCGGCATTACCACCAGCTGCACCAGTACTGACTACTGACTGTGGACTGGTGTGGACCGGCATTACCACCAGCTGCACCAGTACTGACTGTACTGACTGTAGACTGGTGTGGACAGGCATTACCACCAGCTGCACCAGTACTGACTTCTGACTGTGGACTGGTGTGGACAGGCATTACCACCAGCTGCACCAGTACTGACTGTACTGACTGTGGACTGGTGTGGACCGGCATTACCACCAGCTGCACCAGTACTGACTACTGACTTTGGACTGGTGTGGACAGGCATTACCACCAGCTGCACCAGTACTGACTGTACTGACTGGACTGGTGTGGACCGGCATTACCACCAGCTGTTCCAGTACTGACTGTACTGACTGTGGACTGGTGTGGACAGGCATTACCACCAGCTGCACCAGTACTGACTACTGACTGTGGACTGGTGTGGACAGGCATTACCACCAGCTGCACCAGTACTGACTGTACTGACTGGACTGGTGTGGACAGGCTGCACCACCAGCTGCACCAGTACTGACTGTACTGACTGTGGACTGGTGTGAACAGGCATTACCACCAGCTGCACCAGTACTGACTGTACTGACTGTAGACTGGTGTGGACCGGCATTACCACCAGCTGCACCAGTACTGACTACTGACTGTGGACTGGTGTGGACCGGCATTACCACCAGCTGTTCCAGTACTGACTGTACTGACTGTGGACTGGTGTGGACCGGCATTACCACCAACTGCACCAGTACTGACTACTGACTGTGGACTGGTGTGGACCGGCATTACCACCAGCTGCACCAGTACTGACTGGACTGACTGTGGACTGGTGTGGATAGGCATTATCACCAGCTGCACCAGTACTGACTGTACTGACTGGACTGGTGTGGACCGGCATTACCACCAGCTGCACCAGTACTGACTGTACTGACTGTGGACTGGTGTGGACAGGCATTACCACCAGCTGCACCAGTACTGACTGTGGACTGGTGTGGACTGGCATTACCACCAGCTGCACCAGTTCTGACTACTGACTGTGGACTGGTGTGGACAGGCATTACCACCAGCTGCACCAGTACTGACTGTACTGACTGTGGACTGGTGTGGACTGGCATTACCACCAGCTGCACCAGTTCTGACTACTGACTGTGGACTGGTGTGGACAGGCATTACCACCAGCTGCACCAGTACTGACTGTACTGACTGTGGACTGGTGTGGACCGGCATTACCACCAGCTGCACCAGTACTGACTGTACTGACTGTGGACTGGTGTGGACAGGCATTACCAGCAGCTGCACCAGTACTGACTGTACTGACTGGACTGGTGTGGACCGGCATTACCACCAGCTGCACCAGTACTGACTACTGACTGTGGACTGGTGTGGACCGGCATTACCACCAACTGCACCAGTACTGACTACTGACTGTGGACTGGTGTGGACAGGCTGCACCACCAGCTGCACCAGTACCGACTGTACTGACTGTGGACTGGTGTGGACCGGCATTACCACCAGCTGCACCAGTACTGACTACTGACTGTGGACTGGTGTGGACCGGCATTACCACCAGCTGCACCAGTACTGACTGTACTGACTGTAGACTGGTGTGGACAGGCATTACCACCAGCTGCACCAGTACTGACTTCTGACTGTGGACTGGTGTGGACAGGCATTACCACCAGCTGCACCAGTACTGACTGTACTGACTGTGGACTGGTGTGGACCGGCATTACCACCAGCTGCACCAGTACTGACTACTGACTTTGGACTGGTGTGGACAGGCATTACCACCAGCTGCACCAGTACTGACTGTACTGACTGGACTGGTGTGGACCGGCATTACCACCAGCTGTTCCAGTACTGACTGTACTGACTGTGGACTGGTGTGGACAGGCATTACCACCAGCTGCACCAGTACTGACTACTGACTGTGGACTGGTGTGGACAGGCATTACCACCAGCTGCACCAGTACTGACTGTACTGACTGGACTGGTGTGGACAGGCTGCACCACCAGCTGCACCAGTACTGACTGTACTGACTGTGGACTGGTGTGGACAGGCATTACCACCAGCTGCACCAGTACTGACTGTACTGACTGTAGACTGGTGTGGACCGGCATTACCACCAGCTGCACCAGTACTGACTACTGACTGTGGACTGGTGTGGACCGGCATTACCACCAGCTGTTCCAGTACTGACTGTACTGACTGTGGACTGGTGTGGACCGGCATTACCACCAACTGCACCAGTACTGACTACTGACTGTGGACTGGTGTGGACCGGCATTACCACCAGCTGCACCAGTACTGACTGGACTGACTGTGGACTGGTGTGGATAGGCATTATCACCAGCTGCACCAGTACTGACTGTACTGACTGGACTGGTGTGGACCGGCATTACCACCAGCTGCACCAGTACTGACTGTACTGACTGTGGACTGGTGTGGACAGGCATTACCACCAGCTGCACCAGTACTGACTGTGGACTGGTGTGGACTGGCATTACCACCAGCTGCACCAGTTCTGACTACTGACTGTGGACTGGTGTGGACAGGCATTACCACCAGCTGCACCAGTACTGACTGTACTGACTGTGGACTGGTGTGGACTGGCATTACCACCAGCTGCACCAGTTCTGACTACTGACTGTGGACTGGTGTGGACAGGCATTACCACCAGCTGCACCAGTACTGACTGTACTGACTGTGGACTGGTGTGGACCGGCATTACCACCAGCTGCACCAGTACTGACTGTACTGACTGTGGACTGGTGTGGACAGGCATTACCAGCAGCTGCACCAGTACTGGCTGTACTGACTGGACTGGTGTGGACCGGCATTACCACCAGCTGCACCAGTACTGACTACTGACTGTGGACTGGTGTGGACCGGCATTACCACCAACTGCACCAGTACTGACTACTGACTGTGGACTGGTGTGGACAGGCTGCACCACCAGCTGCACCAGTACTGACTGTACTGACTGTGGACTGGTGTGGACAGGCATTACCACCAGCTGCACCAGTACTGACTGTACTGACTGTAGACTGGTGTGGACAGGCATTACCACCAACTGCACCAGTACTGACTACTGACTGTGGACTGGTGTGGACAGGCTGCACCACCAGCTGCACCAGTACTGACTACGGACTGTGGACTGGTGTGGACAGGCATTACCACCAACTGCACCAGTACTGACTACTGACTGGACTGGTGTGGACAGGCTGCACCACCAGCTGCACCAGTACTGACTACTGACTGTGGACTGGTGTGGACAGGCATTACCACCAACTGCACCAGTGCTGACTGTACTGACTGTGGACTGGTGTGGACAGGCATTACCACCAACTGCACCAGTACTGACTGTACTGACTGTGGACTGGTGTGGACAGGCATTACCACCAGCTGCACCAGTACTGACTGTACTGACTGTAGACTGGTGTAGACAGGCATTACCACCAGCTGCACCAGTACTGACTACTGACTGTGGACTGGTGTGGACCGGCATTACCACCAGCTGCACCAGTACTGACTGTACTGACTGTGGACTGGTGTGGACCGGCATTACCACCAGCTGCACCAGTACTGACTGTACTGACTGTGGACTGGTGTGGACAGGCATTACCAGCAGCTGCACCAGTACTGACTGTACTGACTGTAGACTGGTGTGGACAGGCATTACCACCAGCTGCACCAGTACTGACTACTGACTTTGGACTGGTGTGGACCGGCATTACCACCAGCTGCACCAGTACTGACTGGACTGACTGTGTACTGGTGTGGACCGGCATTACCACCAGCTGCACCAGTACTGACTGTTCTGACTGTAGACTGGTGTGGACAGGCATTACCACCAGCTGCACCAGTACTGACTACTGACTGTGGACTGGTGTGGACCGGCATTACCACCAGCTGCACCAGTACTGACTGTACTGACTGGACTGGTGTGGACCGGCATTACCACCAGCTGCACCAGTACTGACTGTACTGACTGTAGACTGGTGTGGACAGGCATTACCACCAGCTGCACCAGTACTGACTACTGACTGTGGACTGGTGTGGACCGGCATTACCACCAGATGCACCAGTACTGACTGTGGACTGGTGTGGACCGGCATTACCACCAACTGCACCAGTACTGACTGTACTGACTGTGGACTGGTGTGGACAGGCATTACCACCAGCTGCACCAGTACTGACTGTACTGACTGTGGACTGGTGTGGACCGGCATTACCACCAGCTGCACCAGTACTGACTGTACTGACTGTGGACTGGTGTGGACCGGCATTACCACCAGCTGCACCAGTACTGACTACCGACTGTGGACTGGTGTGGACAGGCATTACCACCTGCTGCACCAGTACTGACTGTACTGACTGTGGACTGGTGTGGACCGGCATTGCCACCTGCTGCACCAGTACTGACTGTACTGACTGTACTGACTGTGGACTGGTGTGGATAGGCATTACCACCAGCTGCACTAGTACTGACTGTACTGACTGTGTACTGGTGTGGACAGGCATTACCACCAGCTGCACCAGTACTGACTGTTCTGACTGTCGAGACTGGTGGCCCTAAACTGGAGCTCTGAGCGTCTGTTGCCAGCTCATAATCATATTTTACATCCCCGCTGTGCTGTGCACCGCTGCTACTGGTGCGCAGCGCTGTTCACTGCTGCTGTTCTGACCTGTTCTGACATGTTCTGACCTGTTCTGACCTGGTCTGACCTGTTCTGACCTGTTCTGACCTGTTCTGACCTGTTCTGACCTGTTCTGACCCGCCTGCCCCCGCTCGCTCGACAGGGTCTGTTCTGACCAGTGTTCGTCACGGGCCCGCCAACCTCCAGCTCGGCCCGGATCAGGCTCGGTCGAATTAATAATATTGAGGCCCAGGCCCAGTCCGGCCCGTTCAGATTAAGCATATCATTATTTTCACAAAATCTCCAATCATTATCCTAGCATATTTACTTGTATACTATAAATGTGAAACAATGAACCAACTATGCTAAAAAAGCTACAGCAACAGTGTGGCTGTGTAAGTGAACTGCTGGTTAAAATATTTTTGAGCTCTGACCTGAACTTGTGCGACGCGCGCATTACTTCAAAATTGTCAGGCTGAGCCCATCCAGAGCCCAGTGATTTCCTTAAAATTGAGGCCCGGCTCAGGCCCAGCCCAGGCCCAGCCCAGGCCCAGCCCAGGCCCAGCCCAGGCCCAGCCCAGGGCCCATAGGGCCAGCCCAGCTCATTGCGAACTCTGGTTCTGACCCGCCTGCCCCCGCGCGCTCGACAGGGTTTGTTCTGACCCGCCTGCCCCCGCGCGCTCGACAGGGTCTGTTCTGACCCGCCTGCCCCGCGCGCTCGACAGGGTCTGTTCTGACCCGCCTGCCCCGTGCGCTCGACAGGGTCTGTTCTGACCCGCCTGCCCCGCGCGCTCGACAGGGTCTGTTCTGACCCGCCTGCCCCGCGCGCTCGACAGGGTCTGTTCTGACCCGCCTGCCCCGCGCGCTCGACTGGGTCTGTTCTGACCCGCCTGCCCCGCGCGCTCGACAGGGTCTGTTCTACTTCGACAACTCGTTCCGACCAGTACCGCTGGAGCAGCAGTATATCGGCGTTACAGAGAAGAAGGCCATCAAACGCTTCCAGGTCATGAACGAGATCGTCTACGAGAAGGTCATGGAGCACGCCGGCAAGAACCAGGTCTGTGTCGGTCGGGGGCGAACAGGCTGATAGGTAGAGCTGCTGAACTGCCAGCCGTCCAGCTGTATAACAATCATGTCGTGGGCAATGAACTGGCCGGTCTGTCCCTGCGTGCCCTCAAAACCAGCATTCGTGACATTTTAAAGAGTGCTTGATATCTTTTAACCAGCATCATTGTGTCCATGTCCATTGTTTACATTTCAGTCGCTGTTTATTTTTAGATTACCAATTGCATGTGATACTAATGTACTGACGATGGTCTGAGAATAGCCCTTTTATTGTGGATTGACCTGATCTTGTGCAATACAATACAATACAAACTGAGCTGGGATGATCCGCCGGCAAGAACCAGGTCTGTGTCGGTCGGGGGCGAATAGGCTGATTGGTAGAGCTGCTGAGCTGAGCTGGGATGATCCGCCGCAACCTGGCGTAGATGGCGTTGTCTGCTAGACCTATACTTTGGGTAGTAGCCGGTCGGTGAAAGGTCGACGTTTTCTGATATGCCTTTAATGTCCAGCAATGGAAATACATTATTGTTGATGATTGGCTAATTAATTGGTTATAGTCACTGTTACGGACGAAAATGTTTTCCTTGTAGCGCCCGGCGCTCCGGCGCTCGGGCCGCCCGGCGCTCGGGCGGTCTGAGGTGCCCGGCTGCGTCCAGCGACGCAGCTGGAAGTTATCGGCGCCATATAACTGTTCGCGTTTCCCACGCCAGCGGCCGCGCGGGCCCCATGTTTCCGGGGCAGGCCCACGTGTGCCGGGCAATACGCTTTGTCGGGCTCTCGTCGTGCGTGACGTACGACGTGCGCCCCCGTCTCAGTATAACTCGTCTGGGTAGTACTTCGGAGGGACTCGTGGGAGGCGCTCACACACACACACGACGTGCGCCCCCGTCTCAGTATAACTCGTCTGGGTAGTACTTCGGAGGGACTCGTGGGAGGCGCTCACACACACACACGACATGCGCCCCGTCTCAGTATAACTCGTCTCGGTAGTACTTCGGAGGGACTCGTGGGAGGCGCTCACACACACACGACGTGCGCCCCCGTCTCAGTATAACTCGTCTGGGTAGTACTTCGGAGGGACTCGTGGGAGGCGCTCACACACACACACGACATGCGCCCCGTCTCAGTATAACTCGTCTGGGTAGTACTTCGGAGGGACTCGTGGGAGGCGCTCACACACACACACGACATGCGCCCCGTCTCAGTATAACTCGTCTGGGTAGTACTTCGGAGGGACTCGTGGGAGGCGCTCACACACACACACGACGTGCGCCCCGTCTCAGTATAACTCGTCTCGGTAGTACTTCGGAGGGACTCGTGGGAGGCGCTCACACACACACGACGTGCGCCCCGTCTCAGTATAACTCGTCTCGGTAGTACTTCGGAGGGACTCGTGGGAGGCGCAGACACACACGACGTGCGCCCTCGTCCCGGTACTCTTCTCGGTGATAGAGTAAACGGTGGGACTCTAAAGGTTAAGGTTTACGTTTAAGTTAATGGACTGAGTTTAGACGGTGTCTATTCGGATGTTCATATCTTGATTTGTTTTTAGAATTGGTCTTGAATAACTGTTGATCTTTATAGTATGAATTGATCTTAATTTACACGGTTCATTATTGATAGCTGAGGGACCACCCCGACGTTGTGCGTCCCCGGGGTCTGCGCTCCGACGTTGTGCGTCCCCGGGGTTTGCGCTCCGATGTTGTGCGTCCCCGGGGTCTGCGCTCCGACGTTGTGCGTCCCCGGGGTTTGCGCTCCGACGTTGTGCGTCACCGGGGTTTGCGCTCCGACGTTGTGCGTCCCCGGGGTCTGCGCTCCGACGTTGTGCGTCCCCGGGGGTTGCACTCCGACGTTGTGCGTCCCCGGGGGTTGCACTCCGACGTTGTGCGTCCCCGGGGTTTGCGCTCCGACGTTTTGCGTCCCCGGGGGTTGCACTCCGACGTTGTGCGTCCCCGGGGTTTGCGCTCCGACGTTTTGCGTCCCCGGGGTTTGCGCTCCGACGTTGTGCGTCCCCGGGGTTTGCGCTCCGACGTTGTGCGTCCCCGGGGTTTGCGCTCCGACGTTGTGCGTCCCCGGGGTTTGCGCTCCGATGTTGTGCGTCCCCGGGGTTTGCGCTCCGTCGTTGTGCGTCCCCGGGGTTTGCGCTCCGACGTTGTGCGTCCCCGGGGTTTGCGCTCCGACGTTGTGCGTCCCCGGGGTTTGCGCTCCGATGTTGTGCGTCCCCGGGGTTTGCGCTCCGTCGTTGTGCGTCCCCGGGGTTTGCGCTCCGTCGTTGTGCGTCCCTGGGGTTTGCGCTCCGACGTTGTGCGTCCCCGGGGTTTGCGTTCCGACGTTGTGCGTCCCCGGGGTTTGCGCTCCGTCGTTGTGCGTCCCCGGGGTTTGCGCTCCGACGTTTTGCGTCCCCGGGGTTTGCGCTCCGACGTTGTGCGTCCCCGGGGTTTGCGTTCCGTCGTTGTGCGTCCCCGGGGTTTGCGTTCCGTCGTTGTGCGTCCCCGGGGTTTGCGCTCCGTCGTTGTGCGTTCCTGGGGTTTGCGCTCCGACGTTGTGCGTCCCCGGGGTTTGCGTTCCGACGTTGTGCGTCCCCGGGGTTTGCGCTCCGTCGTTGTGTGTCCCCGGGGTTTGCGCTCCGACGTTGTGCGTCCCCGGGGTTTGCGCTCCGACGTTGTGCGTCCCCGGGGTTTGCGCTCCGATGTTGTGCGTCCCCGGGGTTTGCGCTCCGTCGTTGTGCGTCCCCGGGGTTTGCGCTCCGTCGTTGTGCGTCCCTGGGGTTTGCGCTCCGACGTTGTGCGTCCCCGGGGTTTGCGTTCCGACGTTGTGCGTCCCCGGGGCTTGCGCTCCGTCGTTGTGCGTCCCCGGGGTTTGCGCTCCGACGTTTTGCGTCCCCGGGGTTTGCGCTCCGTCGTTGTGCGTCCCCGGGGTTTGCGCTCCGACGTTGTGCGTCCCCGGGGTTTGCGCTCCGACGTTGTGCGTCCCCGGGGTTTGCGCTCCGTCGTTGTGCGTCCCCGGGGTTTGCGCTCCGACGTTGTGCGTCCCCGGGGTTTGCGCTCCGACGTTGTGCGTCCCCGGGGTTTGCGCTCCGACGTTGTGCGTCCCGCCCCGTTACTCTTTCCTCCGTCTGTTTTTATTTCTATTCCGGTAACCTATCATTATTTCTTCTCATTTTTGGCCATTGGTATACATTATTTAGGACAAACTCTTTACGAACATTGTTGCCGGCCTAGTGCGAATCGTGTCGGTAACAGTCGCATCTGGTGTAATTGATGTCGATCTTTCTTTGGCCATTAGAAATGTGCCTTTGAACAGCCGGTTTTATCTGGTTTATGTCATTTCACACACGCTGTTCTGCTCGTTTTATTGTGAGTGCGGCCCGCTGACACAGCAGCTGACTCGCACTGCTGTGTGCTGTGTCCATATTAGGTCTCAGCTGGGCGCCATGTGACCTTCGTTGTCGGAGCGCCCCTAAACCCCAATCATCATCATTAGGTCTCAGGGTCAGGGATGTAGGAACATCACGAAAAGTGTGGGGTGGGGGCAGGGCAACTTTGATCTCGTCTTGAGAGAAACCAACCCGGTGAGGGGGAGGGGGCATGGAAACCTTTATCTCGTCTTGATAGAAACCCAACCGGGGGGGGGGGGGGGGGTAGGGAAACTTTGATCTCGTCTTGAGAGAAACCCAACCCTCCTATGTAATATTTCTTTGCAGATCTTGGCTCTTCTGGTCTTTTGGAACCTTTTGCCATGCACAGTTTTCCTCACCAAGCAAAATACAATATTTGAGAGGAAAACAAACGAAAAGTGAGGGGTCATGCCCCCCCCCCTCTGTTACTGCGCCTATGGTCTGGCGGTTAACTAGTTTTTTTATAAAAAATAATAAATTTAGTCCGAATGTTTTTGAATGGATGGATTTCCAAGGTCAGACCCCGCGCTAAGCATAGCTTGTTGCGCAGGCCCTGACCCCACCACCCGATCAAGCAATTCCTGGCGTCCGGCAGAATTTATAAGCGAAAGTTTTACGTGCCCGACATACCTGGACACGGTCCGCCCCGATCTCTGACGTCATCTGACCTGGAGTGCGACCGCTGCCACCGGCCACAGGGCATCCCAGTCAGGAGCAAATAGCGAGCGCCGAAGCGACTCGAACCCGGGCTGCCACTACCGGGTGAGGTCAGAAGTCCAGCGCTCTCCCAACTGAGCTACAGGGGCGGACTAAAGCTACAGGGGCGGACTGAGCTACAGGCGCGGAGTCCGGCGCGCTAGGGTTGCGCCGGACTCCGACAGGACTCGAGTCTGCTCTATAGCACTGCTCTGACGTCTCCGTGTCCCCTTACTATTTCAGGTGCTCATCTTCGTCCACTCTCGGAAGGAGACGGGCAAGACGGCGCGTGCCGTGCGCGACATGTGCCTGGAGAAGGACACCCTGGGACAGTTCCTGCGAGAGGGATCAGCCTCGACCGAGGTTCTGCGGACTGAGGCAGAGCAGGTGGGCACGACACGCAGGCTGAGAGTCGATACAGGCACGACACGCAGGCTGAGAGTAGATACATGAACGACACGCAGGCTGAGAGTCGATACAGGCACGACACGCAGGCTGAACGACGATACAGGCACGACACGCAGGCTGAGAGTCGATACAGGCACGACACGCAGGCTGAGAGTCGATACAGGCACGACACGCAGGCTGAGCGACGATACAGGCACGACACGCAGGCTGAGCGACGATACAGGCACGACACGCAGGCTGAGCGACGATACAGGCACGACACGCAGGCTGAGCGACGATACAGGCACGACACGCAGGCTGAGCGACGATACAGGCACGACACGCAGGCTGAGCGACGATACAGGCACGACACGCAGGCTGAGAGTCGATACAGGCACGACACGCAGGCTGAGAGTCGATACAGGCACGACACGCAGGCTGAGAGTCGATACAGGCACGACACGCAGGCTGAGCGACGATACAGGCACGACACGCAGGCTGAGAGTCGATACAGGCACGACACGCAGGCTGAGAGTCGATACAGGCACGACACGCAGGCTGAGCGACGATACAGGCACGACACGCAGGCTGAGAGTCGATACAGGCACGACACGCAGGCTGAGAGTCGATACCTGAACGACAAGCAGGCTGAGAGTCGATACAGGGACGACACGCAGGCTGAGAGTCGATACAGGCACGACACGCAGGCTGAGAGTCGATACAGGCACGACACGCAGGCTGAGAGTCGATACCTGAACGACACGCAGGCTGAGAGTCGATACCTGAACGACACGCAGGCTGAGAGTCGATAGAGGCACGATACGCAGGCTGAGAGTCGATACCTGAACGACACGCAGGCTGAGAGTCGATACAGGCACGACACGCAGGCTGAGAGTCGATACCTGAACGACAAGCAGGCTGAGAGTCGATACAGGGACGACACGCAGGCTGAGAGTCGATACAGGCACGACACGCAGGCTGAGAGTCGATACAGGCACGACACGCAGGCTGAGAGTCGATACGTTGCTATGTTACAATGTAGACCGACATGCATGGTGGTCATGCGGAGCTTCCCACTTGTTTGTGAAAACATGGCGTGTCAAATGCTTTGTTTATGTAGTTTGGAATATGTCATTCAAGTTTCCAGTGCTTAAGAATCAGCAAAATGATCGAGTACAGCAGCTCATCGGTAGGCATTTTGTTACGTGTTTTACTTCAAGTTATTGCTTTCCTTTTCTCAGTACGTCGTTGTCGTTTCCAGGTGAAAAACTTTGAGCTGAAGGACCTGCTGCCGTACGGATTCGCGATCCATCACGCCGGCATGACCCGCGTGGACAGGACTCTGGTGGAGGATCTGTTCGCGGATCGACATATCCAGGTGAGATCCGGCTTTCCACGCGAATAATCGGCGAGTGAAGCGGCTATCCGGAGGAGGGCGACGGAAATGGCGGCGGTTCGTTGTTTGGTAACACCGGTGCAGCGGTTCGGTCTGACTTCGGGCGGGTGAAGTTACACCCCCTAGGATCGGTTACCCTCTTCACACCGTGTTAAGGTCACATCGCTTATCGCCTTTGTGCTGGATGTCTAGCGTTGCAGCTCGTCTGTAGCTGTAGACTCTGTGTCGTGTGCCATTAGAGGAATCCTTCGTAATTCGGGAACATTTTTGTCAGTGCATAGATAACAGGAGATATCTCCAACTCCTGTTATATATGGTCAGTGATGTCACGTCTAAGGATCTGTAACTACCTGACCCTATGATCTGGCCGTCCGCCTTGACGGTGACAGAGCGCCGCTCTCTGTTACGCGTTACATGACTTACGAACCGCAACCCATCGGCCCGTGCCGTGCCGTCCTGCACCGCGTGTACCCCGTGCCGTGCCGTCCTGCACCGCGTGTAACTCGTGCCGTGCCGTCCTGCACCACGTGTAACTCGTGCCGTGCCGTCCTGCACCGCGTGTACCCCGTGCCGTGCCGTCCTGCACCGCATGTACCCCGTGCCGTGCCGTCCTGCACCGCGTGTAACTCGTGCCGTACCGTCCTGCACCGCTGTAACTCGTGTCCCGACACTCCCCAGGTGCTGGTGTCGACCGCCACGCTCGCCTGGGGTGTGAACCTGCCGGCGCACACGGTCATCATCAAGGGCACCCAGGTCTACAACCCGGAGAAGGGCCGCTGGACGGAGCTGGGCGCCCTGGACGTGCTGCAGGTGAGGACGCCGCCGGTGCTGGCCACGTGCAGGATCTGCAGGATCGCTGATTTGGGTATGGTGATGGCTGAAAGGCGCTGTTCCGCCTGGGGAGACAGGCTTCTCGCCCAGGAGTCAGATGGAGATAACCGGGGGTTTGTCAGCGGGGGTTAAGTCTGATTAGGAGTTGGGTTTGACCACTGTTGCAGCAGTTCTGTGTTCTATTCATTGTCTGACTGATGTGTCTGTGTTGTTCCTGAGCCACACTCCCGTACAGGAATACATATTGACGAAAACACGTTACTCATAGACTATCGATCCTATACGCCGAATAAGTCTCTGCAGTTTTGTATTGCATGACTTTATAAGTTAAGTTTCATAGCATGGATCCATAAGTGCGTGTCTGCGTGACAGGTTTTCGTCACGTTTCGCCACCGCGTCCCGTCTCGGCTCCTTCTCACCGTGTGTGTCTCTGCCGAGGACAGATGCTGGGTCGCCACCGCGTCCCGTCCCGTCTCGTCTCCCTCTGACCGTGTGTGTCTCTGCCGAGGACAGATGCTGGGTCGCCACCGCGTCCCGTCTCGTCTCCCTCTGACTGTGTGTGTCTCTGTCGAGGACAGATGCTGGGTCGCGCCGCGTCCCGTCCCGTCTCCCTCTGACCGCGTGTGTCTCTGACGAGGACAGATGCTGGGTCGCCACCGCGTCCCGTCTCGTCTCCCTCTGACCGTGCGTGTCTCTGTCGAGGACAGATGCTGGGTCGCCACCGCGTCCCGTCTCGTCTCCCTCTGACCGTGTGTGTCTCTGCCGAGGACAGATGCTGGGTCGCCACCGCGTCCCGTCTCGTCTCCCTCTGACCGTGTCTCTGTCGAGGACAGATGCTAGGTCGCGCTGCGTCCCGTCTCGTCTCCCTCTGACCGTGCGTGTCTCTGTCGAGGACAGATGCTGGGTCGCGCTGCGTCCCGTCTCGTCTCCCTCTGACTGTGTGTGTCGGCCGAGGACAGATGCTAGGTCGCCACCGCGTCCCGTCTCGTCTCCCTCTCACCGTGTGTGTCTCTGTCGAGGACAGATGCTAGGTCGCGCCGCGTCCCGTCCCGTCTCCCTCTGACCGCGTGTGTCTCTGCCGAGGACAGATGCTGGGTCGCCACCGCGTCCCGTCCCGTCTCGTCTCCCTCTGACCGTGTCTCTGCCGAGGACAGATGCTGGGTCGCCACCGCGTCCCGTCCCGTCTCCCTCTGACCGTGCGTGTCTCTGTCGAGGACAGATGCTGGGTCGCGCCGCGTCCCGTCTCGTCTCCCTCTGACCGTGTGTGTCTCTGCCGAGGACAGATGCTGGGTCGCCACCGCGTCCCGTCTCGTCTCCCTCTGACCGTGTGTGTCTCTGTCGAGGACAGATGCTGGGTCGCGCTGCGTCCCGTCTCGTCTCCCTCTGACTGTGTGTGTCGGCCGAGGACAGATGCTGGGTCGCGCTGCGTCCCGTCTCGTCTCCCTCTGACTGTGCGTGTCTCTGTCGAGGACAGGTGCTGGGTCGCGCCGCGTCCCGTCCCGTCTCGGCTCCCTCTGACTGTGCGTGTCTCTGTCGAGGACAGATGCTGGGTCGCCACCGCGTCCCGTCTTGTCTCCCTCTGACTGTGTGTGTCGGCCGAGGACAGATGCTGGGTCGCGCCGCGTCCCGTCTCGTCTCCCTCTGACCGTGTGTGTCTCTGCCGAGGACAGATGCTGGGTCGCCACCGCGTCCCGTCCCGTCTCGTCTCCCTCTGACCGTGTGTCTGCCGAGGACAGATGCTGGGTCGCCACCGCGTCCCGTCCCGTCTCGTCTCCCTCTGACCGTGTGTCTGCCGAGGACAGATGCTGGGTCGCCACCGCGTCCCGTCCCGTCTCGTCTCCCTCTGACCGTGTGTGTCTCTGCCGAGGACAGATGCTGGGTCGCGCCGCGTCCCGTCTCGTCTCCCTCTGACCGTGTGTGTCTCTGCCGAGGACAGATGCTGGGTCGCGCCGGTCGACCGCAGTACGACACGAAGGGAGAAGGCATCCTGATCACAAACCACTCGGAGCTGCAGTACTACCTGTCGCTGCTCAACCAGCAGCTGCCCGTCGAGTCACAGGTGAGTCACGCCGCTGCAGATGCTCTGCTACCGTTTTACTCCGACATTGTTACTCTATCTGTTACTTAACCCGCGCACTGCAGGGGCTTTGCGCCGAACACGAACTGCAGGGGGGGGGGGGGGGGGGTTTGATTTCCGCCCCCCCCTGAGATCTCGAAAACTACGCAACGTAGCGAGAAGCGGAAAAAGGCAGTTGATAGCTTCATACATGTTCTATCGAAAGTATTACAGTGTTTTTTAAGTCAGGTCAAAATTGAGGTCACCAGAGGTCATCAAAGGTCAAATTTTCCAGTTTTTTTCTCCTGTTTTAGGACATCGCTCCAGAAATTCCCATATATCTCAGAAACGATGATAGTTAGAAACAAACGGTAAAAAGCAAACGCCAGCCAGTGAAATTTGTAATCGCTAAGGTGTCCTCAGATTTGATCTCAGGTCAATATTTGAAGCTCCAGAGGTCAAAAAGAAAAAAAAAAGCTTTTGTTTTGCTAAATCGTTTTTTGCTATTAACTTTGTACCTAATAAAGATAACGGAAAACTGTTTGCGCCATTGTGTTTATCTTGTCAAGGCACTTTGAATGATATATATATATGGTGACCTTGTTAGGTCAATTTAACAATTTGACCTAAGGTCAAGGTCAAGTGGTGACCCAAGTAGGGCATGTTGCATATGGGAAGACGTGTCTCGACGAGGCAAACACATTGATGTCTGTTTTACTTCTCTATCTTCATTATGTCGAGAGTTATTGACAAAAAAGTGATGGTGACCTCGCATGACCTCAAATGACCCAATAGGGGTCACTGAACAAAACTTACACTTGGATCATCAAGAATATCCTATAACATGATCCAGAAGTAATTGGACTAGTACCATGCATATCCTTGAAATAACAAGCATTTGTATATTTCCCCATTGACTTATTAGTGGGGAGGTTACGAAATTAACTTGACCTTAGGTCACCGATATAAAAATTCCGAGAGATACGAATTGTAAGTACTGATGCCCTCATGACATCCTGTAAGTTTCAACCTGATCGGTGAAAAACTCTGGCTATGGCACAACTGCAAACATTTTTGGTGGTGGGGTCACTTGACCTGGTCTGGTGACCTAACCTGAGATGACCCGAGCATATTTTTTTTCTGAAAGTGTGCGCAATTGATGTCCTAACAGGTGTATCAAAACCCGGCGGCGCTACGCGCCGTCGTTTTTTCGCTATCTTTGAAAAACCTGAGGGGTGGGGGGGGGGGGGGGGGGCGGGGCGGAAATCAACCCCCCTGCAGTGCGCGGGTTAACCTAGTAGTTGCGGCGTCCTTAATCAGTGTCCTAACTCCTAATCATTATGACCTAATCATCGATAATCATCATGTTACTGTTACTGTTGGTATTTCGTCGTTACTCGTCGTTACCCGGCGTTACCCGTCGTTACCCGTCGTTACCCGTCGTTACTCGTCGTTAGTCGTCGTTACTCGTCGTTACTCGTCGGTACTCGTCGTTGCTCGTCGTTACTCGTCGTTACTCGTCGTTACTCGTCGTTACCCGTCGTTACCCGTCGTTACCCGTCGTTACCCGTCGTTACCCGTCCGTTACCCGCCGTTACCCGCCGTTACCCGTCGTTACCCGTCGTACTTGTCGTTACCCGTCGTTACCCGTCGTTACCCGTCGTTACCCGTGGTACTTGTCGTACTTGTCGTTACCCGTCGTTACCCGTCGTTACCCGTCGTTACCGTCTTACCCGTCGTTACCCGTCGTTACCCGTCGTTACCCGTCGTTACCCGTCGTTACCCGTCGTTACCCGTCGTTACCCGTCGTTACCCGTCGTTACCCGTCGTTACCCGTCGTTACCCGTCGTTACTCGTCGTTACCCGTCGTTACCCGTCGTTACTCGTCGTTACCCGTCGTTACCCGTCGTTACCCGTCGTTACTCGTCGTTACTCGTCGTTACTCGTCGTTACTCGTCGTTACCCGTCGCTACCCGTCGCTACCCGTCGTTACTCGTCGTTTACCGTCGTTACTCGTCGTTACCCGTTCGTTACTCGTCCGTTACTCGTCGTTACCCGTCGTACTTGTCGTTACCCGTCGTACTTGTCGTTACCCGTCGTTACCCGTCGTTACCCGTCGTTACCCGTCGTTACCCGTCGTTACCCGTCGTTATCCGTCGTTACCCGTCGTTACCCGTCGTTACCCGTCGTTACCCGTCGTTACCCGTCGTTACCTGCCGTTACCCGTCGTTACCCGTCGTTACTCGTTACTCGTCGTTACCCGTCGTTACCCGTCGTTACCCGTCGTTACTCGTCGTTACTCGTCGTTACCCGTCGTTACCCGTCGTTACCCGTCGTACTTGTCGTTACCCGTCGTTACCCGTCGTTACCCGTCGTTACCCGTCGTTACCCGGCGTTACCCGGCGTTACCCGGCGTTATCCGGCGTTATCCGGCGTTATCCGGCGTTACCCGGCGTTACCCGGCGTTACCCGGCGTTACCCGGCGTTACCCGGCGTTGCCCGTCGTTGCCCGTCGTTGCCCGTCGTTGCCCGTCGTTGCCCGTCGTTGCCCGTCGTTACCCGTCGTTACCGTCGTTACCCGTCGTTACTCGTCGTTACCCGTCGTTACCCGTCGTTACCCGTCGTTACCCGTCGTTACCCGTCGTTATCCGTCCGTTATCCGTCGTTATCCGTCGTTACCCGTCGTTACTCGTCGTTACTCGTCGTTACTCGTCGTTACCCGTCGTTACCCGTCGTTACCCGTCGTTACTCGTCGTTACTCGTCGTTACTCGTCGTTACTCGTCGTTACCCGTCGTTACCCGTCGTTACTCGTCGTTACCCGTCGTACTTGTCGTTACCCGTCGTTACCCGTCGTTATCAGCTGGTTAATATGGTGCGCCTTGTTGACGGGACGCTGGCTGGTGTTGCTTTACGCGGGAGATGGTCCCCGGGGTCCGTTGTCGAGGGTCGATCTCGCCGCCTGTCGGGCGTTGGCTGAAACACAACTTTCTCCGTCTGCCGCCAGATGGTGAACCGTCTCTCGGACACGCTGAACGCCGAGGTGGTGCTGGGCACCGTGAAGAACGTGCGGGACGCCGTCCACTGGCTGGGATACACGTACCTATACGTGCGGTGAGTGTCACACGAGTTCTGCAATAGCGCAGGTCATTTATGCTCAGGCTTTTCATTTGCGAGACATGTGATGGTTTGTTGTCTCGCACATTGTAGGGTTTCTGACTGGTTAATAGTTTGGAATGTTGTGCATTCTTAAAGAGAACAGTTCACCTTGTCAATGGGATTTTAGTTGAGATAGCTAAGCTGTTCTCTATGCTAGAAAATTAACTTGGGATGCTTTCACATCTTCATAGAAACCCCTTCATTATTTTTAATTGGCTTACCGGAGTCCTAGAAGTCGGCACGAGTATCCATCGTGACTTCCATCGCTGATTGGCTGATTTGACGTATGATTAAGACGTAACGATGGACGTATGGCTTAGGGAATAAGTATTATAAACATTTAAAATATTAGCGCTGGGCAAGAACATGCTGTTGCAGTACCTTATTCCCTTCATTGCACGAATTAACTTTGAGATATATCATGATTGTTGCTAAAATCGTCTATAAACACTTCTCAGCAATATTCTTAGTGCAATTATACGTCACGCGCGTGCAGAATATGTCGTCACGATGCCATTGAGTGCTTCTTAGCAATCTGATTTCGCATTAATTCACTCCATTCAGATTTTAAAAAATGTGATTTGGGAACAAAAAACTGACATTTGCTTTTTCCGCGTCCATATATATTTGTATGGCTTACTAGTAACATGATAATTCATTTCTAGCTCCTCTCAATCATTTCGTTTTTTATGTGAACAGTTTCCTTTAAAGGCAATGTCTCGCCTTTCTGAAAGTTGTCAAATATACGCTGGTTGTAGTCGAAAATATGAAGATGCTGCTGAAAACGATGGTGATATTTTGCTCTCGAAAAGTCACTAACTTTCTACAAATTAAGTTGTTAATTTTGGGATGATGACTTCACTATTGAGCTATAGAGAGCTATAGAGAAAATATTAAGCTGCCAACGTATGGTACAATCGTTTCCAGACAATTCTGGCGACTTAAATACAAACATTGTGGAACTGTGTCTTCTCCCGGTGTCTTGAAGCCGCCAACCAAAATGTTTATAGGTGACACAAAGCTACTGGCTACCTATAAATCATGTCCTAATCACCTATAAATTAGTGTGATGTTTAACCCACGCACTGCAGGGGGAGGGATGATTTCCGCCCCCCCCCCTCAGGTTTTTCGCAGATAGCGAAAAAAACGGCAGCGCTGCGCGCCGCCGGGTTTTGACACACCTGTTAGGACATCAATTGCGCACACTTTGAGGAAAAAAATGACATCGGGTCGTCTCAGGTCAGGTCACCAGGCCAGGTCACGTGACCCCACCTCCAAAAACGTTTGCAGATGTGCCAAAGCCAGAGTTTCTCACCGATCAGTTTGAAACTTACAGGGTGTCATGAGGGCATAAGTACTTACAATTCGTTTATCTCGGAATTTTGATATCGGTGACCTAAGGTCAGGTCAATTTCGTGATCTCCCCATAAAAGTCAATGGGAAATATTCAAATGCTTCCTATTTTAAGGATATGCATGATATTAGTAGCCCAATTACTTATGGATCATGTTATTATTGGATGTTCTTGATGATCCAAGTGCAAGTTTTGTTCAGTGCCCCCTATGAGGTCATTTGAGGTCATCCGAGGCCACCATCACTTGTTTGTCAATAACTCGCGACATAATGCAGATAGAGAAGTAAAACCGACAGCAATGTGTTTGTCTCGTCGAGACACGTCTCCCTATATGCAACATGGCCTACTTGGGTCTTGACCTCAGGTGAAGGTCACGTGACCTGTGGTCATTTTTTTAAAGTTGACCTAACAAGGTCATCATGTATATCATTCAAAGCGCCTTGACACAAACACAATGGCGTAAACAGTTTTTGGTTATCGTTGTTAGGTAAAAAGTTATTAGCGAGAAACGGTTTTGCAAAAAAACATTTTTTCCCCTTTTTTGGCCTCTGGAGCCTCAAATATTGACCCGAGATCAAATTTGAGAACACATTGTCGATTGCAAATTTCAATGGCTGGCGCTCACTTTTTCCGTTTGTTTCTACCTAGCATAGTTTCCGAGATATATGGGAATTTCTGGAGCGAAGTCCTAAAACAGGGAAAAAAAGGAAAATTTGACCCTTGATGACCTCTGGTGACCTCAATTTTGACCTGACTTAAAAAATACTGCTATACTTTCGATAGAACTTGTATCAAGCTATCAAACGCCGTTTTCCGCTTGTCGCTACGTAGCGTAGTTTTCGAGATCTCGGGGGGGGGGGGGGGGGGCGGGGCGGCCTGCAGTTCGTGTTCAGCGCAAACCCCCTGCAGTGCGCGGGTTAAGTTGGTTACTTCATGACAAACTAGTGCTATGAGTGTCGCCTATTCTCTACCCAAGTTAAGCGACCAACATTGACAAGTTTATAGGTGATACAAAGTGTCAATCTTTAGTCAGTCAGTCAATCTATAGTGTTGACTGACATAGTGACTCAGAAATAGGATGCAAGCCAAATGAACAGCTGTAACAATTGCTTCAATCAAAATGTTTGGACTTTGGAACATTTGGCCTGATTTAGTCTTTAGTATGATAAGGTCACGGCTTTATCTCATTTGACCTGACCTAGTCCCGGCTTAGTGCCGGCGTGAAACTGATTTAGCCACAGCGCCGTGACGCCGGGACCAGTTTTCTGCACCTCTAATCTGTATATTCTGACAATGACAAAATGCCATAATTTGAGATGCATTTTTTAAAAGAAGAAAACTTGGTGTCAGTATCGGTATCGGTAAGTCCTCGTAGGTATCGGCATGATATTGATACGACTCAAATTAGTATCGGTAGCGTTATCGATAAGCGCATGTGTCCCGCGATCCTGTCATTTTCCATTTCCTGAGTTTCGTGCTAAAGCTGTACATTTTGTAGCAGGTACGATGCGACAATGTGGTACTTTACCAGTAGTGGCGATGAACGAGCAAGCGCGAAGGAAATGTATGGTGAATTTCAACTCGATCGGGCAAGTAGTTTCCGAGATACAAAAAAAGGTTGCGCATGTGCTGAAGCACCCCACCCCTGACTTGTGGGAAAGTGGCGGCTGAGAGGTCCCTAACCACACACCAAATTTGAACACAATCGGCTCATCCGTTCCTGAGATATAGAATAGGCCGCAGTGGCGGCTCGTGGTCCTCTCAAAGTACCTGAGGCCCACGTCCAGAAGTGCAGCGGGGAGAAGCAGCTGCGACCAGGCGAGTTTAGTTAACAAACTTTAACAAATCACAGGCGTATGAACGAGGGCGGGGGCCATTCCCCCACTATTTGATCAGCATTATTGATACAATCTTTATTTCTGTCTAATGAGGAAAATTTGGGTCAGTAAAAGGTAGATCAAGACGAGAGGAGCTCAAATACCTATGCAAATACATTTTGAATACGGGGTTGGGTTCACTCAAGTCGAGATCGAAGTTTCACCCCCACACTTTTCATGACATTCCTAAGATTCTGAAACAAATATGAAATAAGCCGTTCAAGTTACTTAGGTTTTCTCTCAAATCACGTCAGAACGTAAGCCAATTTATGGCCGATTTGAGGCATTTGGGAGTGCCCCTTTGGTCTCCCTGAATACGGCGGTGCCAAAATCTTAACTGTTTAGTTCAGAAATTATATCAAATACTTTGCTTTCAATCATAGCTCTACTATATACAGATTACAGTCACAGTTCTCTATGCAAAGAAAACCGGCAGTTTTTAACAAAAAGTCACGCCTGGCGCCATCTAGTGCCTGGGCTGACACCTCGTGGCAGCATTCGAGTCTGAGCCATTCGAGCAGATCGTATTACGCATGCGCAATTGCGCCAGCCTCTAGAGGCCGGACTGTCGGCGGCCTCAGCCGTGCCTGGGACCATGCCGCCGCGCGAGAGAGCTGCGACATTTTCTGAAACATCAGCATACCCGTAACGAACTATAAAGCCATTAAAGGGACTATCCCACTTTTAACATTATATTTGAGTTGAGGTAGCCATTTTGATGGCTTGGCATTTAAATTAAGTATGGTAGCAGTTAAAACAACCACAATTATCTAATCAAAAAGATATTCGAGTTTTATTTTGACATCCTATGATTGCTTGACATCCTATGGAAGCTATGATTGACATCTGTAAATTTGTTACCCCCTCCCGGATTTTTATTCAATAACTTGAAAACTATGAACGATAGTGACGTCAAACTTGCAGTACCTTATGCTGCATCAATTGAATAGGTCTTCTCACAAAATTTCACTGAAATCGAGGTATTACTTTGGAAGATAATGACTTTTTAATGACGTCATGTTATAACATTTTTGGTGGAAAAACGATAAATGTTTGCAAATTCGTAGAAATAGTTTTGATGAAAATTGAAAATGCAAAGCGTCAAAAGAAAGGAAATGAGATTGTCTTGGTGATCGCAGATTTGCAAAATTTCGTTTTTTTTTACTCCCAAAAATGCAAAAAACGTATTTTTGGGGAACATTTCAGCAAAATCATTTTTTTCTCTCAAAGATATTGATAAAAACGGAATATATGTTAGAGAACCAAGTATGGACGATACTCAAACCAAATTTCAAAGAAATGTCTTTATTTTTTACTGACTTGTGGCTCCCTAAGTATAAGTACGTCACCCTAAGTATAAGTAACTCATGACGTCATTTTTGTAGTTACGTTTTTTGGCTTTTAGTGACCAGATACATACAAATAAATACCACCGCTGTATTTCTGAGTCAAATCTGGTCTAGAGACATGCCTTTTGCATTTAGATTAATCAGTTAAAATTGTTGTCCTTATTGTGACCTGATGTCACACCGACCACACAGTCCGTCACACCGGCCACACAGTCCCGTCACACCGGCCACACAGTCCGTCACACAGGCCACTCAGTCCGTCACACAGGCCACTCAGTCCGTCACACCGGCCACACAGTCCGTCACACCGGCCACACAGTCCGTCACACCGACCACACAGTTCGTCACACCGACCACACAGTCCGTTCCGTGCCAGTGTCTGTATTCAACTCCCCGGCCGGGCCTGGCCGACCCGGCCGTACACGTGACCCAGGGCGCTCGACCTATCACCTGACACCATTACCCGGAGCGACTGGCCAATCAGCTGACACCTGACCTTGACCTGAGAGCCATTATATGGGGTCAGCTTGTGCAAATGGCTGCTACTATCGAATTATACGTGTAAAATAACCCATACAACATGTGTTGCATGGTTTTCGTTGACCTGCCACCTTTTGTGACCTGACCTTGACCTTGACCCTTGCTTACAATTTAACTTTCGCTTATACGGGAGATGCATTATACATTTGAGAGCACCTTGTGCGATAATAGTCGCAATCTAAGGCTTTGGATGGAAAGTATTGCCCAAAAACTCATACCTCAATTTTTACCTGATGGTGACCTGACATGTGACCTTATTTTAAGAATTTCGGGTGTGCATTATATTCATCGCCTTGAGAGCTTTCGATCGCCGCCTTGCGCGTCCCGCTGCGGTCATTGGTTCGGAAGATATGAGGGGGGGATTACCCCCCCACCCCACCCACCCCAGTGGGGCGCGTTCGGATGGCGACCCCAGCGGGGCGCAGGTTAAGCGGCCGCCAACGCGACCTGCCCGCCGCCGACGCTAGCTGACTGGGGTGCGATAGTACAATATCATAATATGGATAATAGATGATAAGTTTCAAATAAAAATGCGGCTAGATCGCTAGATCAACATGTTCCCTCGTTCATGAACTTTGATTGCCGTCGCCACGACTCCTAGTAGCCGAATAATCGCTTGGAGGCACAGAGCATCCGGGTCTCAGATGGCTACCATTGTGCCTGGCACGGCACGGAATTGTCGGTTGAGCGGCGTTCGCCCGCTGATGCCTCAGTAGCTGGGCTGAACGGGCGGAGGCGGGTGAGACCTCAGTCGGCTCGTAGTGGTTTCCTGTAGTATTGTAAACGTACGGACCGGCGGCTGGCGGGTGGAAGAGCCGGAGAATTTCGGTGATATGCCATAATACAATGTACTGCGATGTGCAAAATGGGAATCACTCACACATCTTTTTTTCAATGGCAACCAATAAATATTTCAAGGCACATTCTTCCCAGATAATAGATGAGGCCCGGCCTCAGTTGCCTCATATGACGAGCCGCCACTGGAATAGGGGTGCGCACGTGCAGAGGCACCTCACCCCTGACTTGTCGGAAGGCGGTGACTGAGAGGTCTCTAACCACACACCAAATTCGAACACAATCGGCTCAGCCGTTCCTGAGATATATAATAGGGGTGTGCACGTGCGCACGTGCAGGGGCACCCCACTCCTGAATTGTGGGAAAGTGGCGGCTGAGAGGTCCCAACCACACATTAAATTTGAACACAATAGGCTCAGCCGTTCCTGAGATGTATAATAGAGGTCTGCACGTGCGCACGTGCAACCCCTGACTTGTGGGAAAGTGGCGGCTGAGAGTTCCCTAACCAGTAACCACATACCAAATTTGCACACAATCTGCCCAGCCGTTGCGGAGTTTTTGCTACAAAACACTTTGCAACACGCGGCACGCGCCACGCGCAGTGGTAGTTACCCACGTGAGTCGGCACTGGTCTCAAACAGGGTGGTGTGGATGGGGCTGCTCAGCAAAGAAGACCGCTTGTCAATCGGACGTGCGGTTGCAAAGATATGATCTCAAAAGCGTCGCCACCGGCCGAGTCGGGCCGCTCATATTCATATTTTTCCCTTACACCACGGAAGGACGAGCGGAGCGGCGGGGGCCAACCGCCTGGCTGGCCCCCCACTCAAAATTTTGTGGCGACGCTGCTGGCTAAAGCTACCCAGATGCCAACTTAAGCCACCCGTCTCCACCTATAGCCGCATCTACAGTCAAGGGGAACAAATAAATAGTGTACAACGGAGTACTCATTAAATGTAGACGCTCTATGGGCTGTAACAAAGTACTTGATTGCATGGAACAAACCATGAATTCTTGGCCAGAGGTACCATCAAATTACCTTTATTTTTCAAATAAATTTTAAGGGTAACTTAAAAAGTATAAAAAATACTATTTCTAAAAAAAAAATGTCCAGCCAAAACCTAACCCTAAGAACTTGTAAATTACATAAGTGAGGTTCATATTCTTCGTTTTGAAACAGAGCGTGCACAATATTAACGTGAATTACTATCTTTAAAAAACAAAATACTTTCTCCATTTGGCTAAAGTTACCCTGATGGCTAAAGTTACCCTGATGCGAATTTTCCCTGGCCTGTCTGCCATTGTGTTATAACTCGCATCCTCATCCCATATCATTTCTCAGTGTCTTCGAAATGCTTGTGGCTTTGCGCTTATTAATACTCTAAGATGGATAGGTTTCAGTAGAATGGGCATCTTGCCGGCACTAATCCCCTACATTGGCGCAATATATGCTGTCCCAGGAACTCAGGTGCCGTCATGCGTCGTTATTAGACGAGTTCGCGCGAACGCGACTACTCGCCCGAACCGAACCTGCAAATTGCCATTTTGTCGCACATCACTGGCCTTGCGCCTGTCGCAGTGCGTCATAGGGATATAAATGCTTGAATGTGGCCTGATTCTGTCTGTCCTGATTGAGCTGTCGTCTGTATCTGTCCTGACTGAGCTGTCGTTGTCTGTATCTGTCCTGACTGACCTGTCGTCGTCTGTATCTGTCCTGACTGAGTTGTCGTTGTTGTCTGTATCTGTCCTGACTGAGCTGTCGTCGTCTGTATCTGTCCTGACTGAGTTGTCGTTGTCTGTATCTGTCCTGACTGAGCTGTCGTCGTCTGTATCTGTCCTGACTGAGTTGTCGTTGTCTGTATCTGTCCTGACTGAGTTGTCGTTGTCTGTATCTGTCCTGACTGAGATGTCGTCTGTATCTGTCCTGACTGAGTTGTCGTCTGTGTCTGTCCTGACTGAGCTGTCGTTGTATGTATCTGTCCTGATTGAGCTGTCGTCTGTATCTGTCCTGACTGAGTTGTCGTCTGTATCTGTCCTGACTGAGCTGTCGTTGTATGTATCTGTCCTGATTGAGCTGTCATCTGTATCTGTCCTGACTGAGCTGTCGTCGTCTGTATCTGTCCTGACTGAGTTGTCGTCTGTATCTGTCCTGACTGAGCTGTCGTTGTATGTATCTGTCCTGATTGAGCTGTCGTCTGTATCTGTCCTGACTGAGTTGTCGTCTGTATCTGTCCTGACTGAGCTGTCGTCGTCTGTATCTGTCCTGACTGAGTTGTCGTCTGTATCTGTCCTGACTGAGCTGTCGTCGTCTGTATCTGTCCTGATTGAGCTGTCGTCTGTATCTGTCCTGACTGAGCTGTCGTCGTCTGTATCTGTCCTGACTGAGCTGTCGTTGTCTGTATCTGTCCTGACTGAGTTGTCGTTGTATGTATCTGTCCTGATTGAGCTGTCGTCTGTATCAGTCCTGACTGACCTGTCGTATGTATCTGTCCTGACTGAGCTGTCGTCTGTATCTGTCCTGACTGAGCTGTCGTCTGTATCTGTCCTGACTGAGCTGTCGTTGTCTGTATCTGTCCTGACTGAGTTGTCGTTGTCTGTATCTGTCCTGACTGAGCTGTCGTCTGTATCTGTCCTGACTGAGATGTCGTCTGTATCTGTCCTGACTGAGCTGTCGTTGTATGTATCTGTCCTGATTGAGCTGTCGTCTGTATCTGTCCTGATTGAGCTGTCGTCGTTGTCTGTATCTGTCCTGACTGAGCTGTCATCTGTATCTGTCCTGACTGAGATGTCGTCTGTATCTGTCCTGACTGAGCTGTCGTCTGTATCTGTCCTGACTGAGCTGTCGTATGTATCTGTCCTGATTGAGCTGTCGTCTGTATCCGTCCTGACTGAGCTGTCGTTGTATGTATCTGTCCTGATTGAGCTGTCGTCGTTGTCTGTATCTGTCCTGACTGAGCTGTCATCTGTATCTGTCCTGACTGAGATGTCGTCTGTATCTGTCCTGACTGAGCTGTCGTTGTATGTATCTGTCCTGATTGAGCTGTCGTCGTTGTCTGTATCTGTCCTGACTGAGCTGTCGTTGTATGTATCTGTCCTGATTGAGCTGTCGTCTGTATCTGTCCTGACTGAGCTGTCGTTGTATGTATCTGTCCTGATTGAGCTGTCGTCGTTGTCTGTATCTGTCCTGACTGAGCTGTCATCTGTATCTGTCTGACTGAGATGTCGTCTGTATCTGTCCTGACTGAGCTGTCGTTGTCTGTATCTGTCCTGACTGAGCTGTCGTTGTATGTATCTGTCGTGATTGAGCTGTCGTCTGTATCTGTCCTGACTGAGCTGTCGTTGTCTGTATCTGTCCTGACTGAGCTGTCATCTGTATCTGTCCTGACTGAGATGTCGTCTGTATCTGTCCTGACTGAGCTGTCGTCTGTATCTGTCCTGACTGAGATGTCGTCTGTATCTGTCCTGACTGACCTGTCGTCTGTATCTGTCCTGACTGAGCTGTCGTTGTCTGTATCTGTCCTGACTGAGCTGTCGTCGTCTGTATCTGTCCTGACTGAGCTGTCGTCTGTAGCTGTCCTGACTGAGCTGTCGTCTGTATCTGTCCTGACTGAGCTGTCGTCTGTAGCTGTCCTGACTGAGCTGTCGTCTGTATCTGTCCTGACTGAGCTGTCGTCTGTAGCTGTCCTGACAGAGCTGTCGTCTGTATCTGTCCTGACTGAGCTGTCGTCTGTAGCTGTCCTGACTGAGCTGTCGTCTGTATCTGTCCTGACTGAGCTGTCGTCGTCTGTATCTGTCCTGACTGAGCTGTCGTCTGTAGCTGTCCTGACTGAGCTGTCGTCTGTATCTGTCCTGACTGAGCTGTCGTCTGTAGCTGTCCTGACTGAGCTGTCGTCTGTATCTGTCCTGACTGAGCTGTCGTCTGTATCTGTCCTGACTGAGCTGTCGTCTGTATCTGTCCTGACTGAGCTGTCGTCTGTAGCTGTCCTGACTGAGCTGTCGTCTGTATCTGTCCTGACTGAGCTGTCGTCTGTATCTGTCCTGACTGAGCTGTCGTCTGTAGCTGTCCTGACTGAGCTGTCGTCTGTATCTGTCCTGACTGAGCTGTCGTCTGTATCTGTCCTGACTGAGCTGTCGTCTGTATCTGTCCTGACTGAGCTGTCGTCTGTATCTGTCCTGACTGAGCTGTCGTCTGTATCTGTCCTGACTGAGCTGTCGTCTGTATCTGTCCTGACTGAGTTGTCGTTGTCTGTATCTGTCCTGACTGAGCTGTCATCTGTATCTGTCCTGACTGAGATGTCGTCTGTATCTGTCCTGACTGAGCTGTCGTCTGTATCTGTCCTGACTGAGATGTCGTCTGTATCTGTCCTGACTGACCTGTCGTCTGTATCTGTCCTGACTGACCTGTCGTCTGTATCTGTCCTGACTGAGCTGTTGTCTGTATCTGTCCTGACTGAGCTGTCGTCTGTATCTGTCCTGACTGAGTTGTCGTTGTCTGTATCTGTCCTGACTGAGCTGTCGTTGTCTGTATCTGTCCTGTCTGAGCTGTCGTCTGTATCTGTCCTGACTGAGTTGTCGTTGTCTGTATCTGTCCTGACTGAGTTGTCGTTGTCTGTATCTGTCCTGACTGAGCTGTCGTCTGTATCTGTCCTGACTGAGTTGTCGTTGTCTGTATCTGTCCTGACTGAGCTGTCGTTGAAATGCCTGTGATATTCTGTCCTGACTGATACAGCAGCTTCGGTTTCTTTGCAGAATGCTCCTCCATTTCCCTGTCCTGTACGATGCCTGTATCTGTCCTGTCCTGTACGAGCCTGTATCTGTCCTGTCCTGTACGAGCCTGTATCTGTCCTGTCCTGTACGATGCCTGTATCTGTCCTGTCCTGTACGATGCCTGTATCTGTCCTGTCCTGTACGATGCCTGTATCTGTCCTGTCCTGTACGAGCCTGTATCTGTCCTGTCCTGTACGATGCCTGTATCTGTCCTGTCCTGTACGAGCCTGTATCTGTCCTGTCCTGTACGAGCCTGTATCTGTCCTGTCCTGTACGAGCCTGTATCTGTCCTGTCCTGTACGAGCCTGTATCTGTCCTGTCCTGTACGATGCCTGTATCTGTCCTGTCCTGTACGAGCCTGTATCTGTCCTGTCCTGTACGAGCCTGTATCTGTCCTGTCCTGTACGATGCCTGTATCTGTCCTGTCCTGTACGATGCCTGTATCTGTCCTGTCCTGTACGAGCCTGTATCTGTCCTGTCCTGTACGAGCCTGTATCTGTCCTGTCCTGTACGATGCCTGTATCTGTCCTGTCCTGTACGAGCCTGTATCTGTCCTGTCCTGTACGAGCCTGTATCTGTCCTGTCCTGTACGAGCCTGTATCTGTCCTGTCCTGTACGAGCCTGTATCTGTCCTGTCCTGTACGATGCCTGTATCTGTCCTGTACGATGCCTGTATCTGTCCTGTCCTGTACGAGCCTGTATCTGTCCTGTCCTGTACGATGCCTGTATCTGTCCTGTCCTGTACGAGCCTGTATCTGTCCTGTCCTGTACGAGCCTGTATCTGTCCTGTCCTGTACGATGCCTGTATCTGTCCTGTCCTGTACGAGCCTGTATCTGTCCTGTCCTGTACGAGTCTGTATCTGTCCTGTCCTGTACGATGCCTGTATCTGTCCTGTCCTGTACGATGCCTGTATCTGTCCTGTCCTGTACGAGCCTGTATCTGTCCTGTCCTGTACGAGCCTGTATCTGTCCTGTCCTGTACGATGCCTGTATCTGTCCTGTCCTGTACGAGCCTGTATCTGTCCTGTCCTGTACGAGCCTGTATCTGTCCTGTCCTGTACGAGCCTGTATCTGTCCTGTCCTGTTCGAGCCTGTATCTGTCCTGTCCTGTACGATGCCTGCATCTGTCCTGTCCTGTACGAGCCTGTATCTGTCCTGTCCTGTACGAGCCTGTATCTGTCCTGTCCTGTACGATGCCTGTATCTGTCCTGTCCTGTACGATGCCTGTATCTGTCCTGTCCTGTACGATGCCTGTATCTGTCCTGTCCTGTACGATGCCTGTATCTGTCCTGTCCTGTACGATGCCTGTATCTGTCCTGTCCTGTACGATGCCTGTATCTGTCCTGTCCTGTACGAGCCTGTATATGTCCTGTCCTGTACGATGCCTGTATCTGTCCTGTCCTGTACGATGCCTGTATATGTCCTGTCCTGTACGATGTCTGTATCTGTCCTGACCACTGACCGCCTTTACTGGTGTCGTTGCCGGTCAGAATGATGTCTGTATCTGTCCTGACCACTGACCGCCTTTACTGGTCTCGTTGCCTGTCAGAATGATGTCTGTATCTGTCCTGACCACTGACCGCCTTTACTGGTGTCGTTGCCTGTCAGAATGATGTCTGTATCTGTCCTGACCACTGACCGCCTTTACTGGTCTCGTTGCCGGTCAGAATGATGTCTGTATCTGTCCTGACCACTGACCGCATTTACTGCTGTCGTTGCCTGTCAGAATGATGTCTGTATCTGTCCTGACCACTGACCGTCTTTACTGGTGTCGTTGCCTGTCAGAATGATGTCTGTATCTGTCCTGACCACTGACCGCCTTTACTGGTGTCGTTGCCGGTCAGAATGATGTCTGTATCTGTCCTGACCACTGACCGCCTTTACTGGTGTCGTTGCCTGTCAGAATGATGTCTGTATCTGTCCTGACCACTGACCGCCTTTACTGCTGTCGTTGCCGGTCAGAATGATGTCTGTATCTGTCCTGACCACTGACCGCCTTTACTGCTGTCGTTGCCTGTCAGAATGATGTCTGTATCTGTCCTGACCACTGACCGCCTTTACTGCTGTCGTTGCCTGTCAGAATGCTGCGCTCCCCGGCCCTGTACGGTGTCACTCACGACATGGCCGAGGCTGAACCGCTGCTGGAGGCGCGCCGTGCCGACCTGGTGCACACGGCCGCGCTGGCACTCGACAAGTCCGGACTGGTCAAGTACGAACGGAAAACCGGACTACTGCAGGTGAGAGCAGACGGTGACGGAAGGAGTGTGGTGGGTCAGGGTGTCTATAGTCTGCAGGTGAGAGCAGTCGGTGACGGAAGGAGTGTGGTGGGTCAGGGTGTCTATAGTCTGCAGGTGAGAGCAGACGGTGACGGAAGGAGTGTGGTGGGTCAGGGTGTCTATAGTCTGCAGGTAAGAGCAGACGGTGACGGAAGGAGTGTGGTGGGTCAGGGTGTCTATAGTCTGCAGGTGAGAGCAGACGGTGACGGAAGGAGTGTGGTGGGTCAGGGTGTCTATAGTCTGCAGGTGAGAGCAGAGGGTGACGGTGGAAGGAGTGTGGTGGGTCAGGGTGTCTATAGTCTGCAGGTGAGAGCAGAGGGTGACGGTGGAAGGAGTGTGGTGGGTCAGGGTGTCTATAGTCTGCAGGTGAGAGCAGACGGTGACGGAAGGAGTGTGGTGGGTCAGGGTGTCTATAGTCTGCAGGTGAGAGCAGACGGTGACGGAAGGAGTGTGGTGGGTCAGGGTGTCTATAGTCTGCAGGTGAGAGCAGACGGTGACGGAAGGATTGTGGTGGGTCAGGGTGTCTATAGTCTGCAGGTGAGAGCAGAGGGTGACGGTGGAAGGAGTGTGGTGGGTCAGGGTGTCTATAGTCTGCAGGTGAGAGCAGAGGGTGACGGTGGAAGGAGTGTGGTGGGTCAGGGTGTCTATAGTCTGCAGGTGAGAGCAGAGGGTGACGGTGGAAGGAGTGTGGCGGGTCAGGGTGTCTATAGTCTGCAGGTGAGAGCAGAGGGTGACGGTGGAAGGAGTGTGGTGGGTCAGGGTGTCTATAGTCTGCAGGTGAGAGCAGACGGTGACGGAAGGAGTGTGGCGGGTCAGGGTGTCTATAGTCTGCAGGTGAGAGCAGACGGTGACGGTGGAAGGAGTGTGGCGGGTCAGGGTGTCTATAGTCTGCAGGTGAGAGCAGACGGTGACGGTGGAAGGAGTGTGGCGGGTCAGGGTGTCTATAGTCTGCAGGTGAGAGCAGACGGTGACGGTGGAAGGAGTGTGGCGGGTCAGGGTGTCTATAGTCTGCAGGTGAGAGCAGAGGGTGACGGTGGAAGGAGTGTGGCGGGTCAGGGTGTCTATAGTCTGCAGATGAGAGCAGAGGGTGACGGTGGAAGGAGTGTGGTGGGTCAGGGTGTCTATAGTCTGCAGGTGAGAGCAGAGGGTGACGGTGGAAGGAGTGTGGCGGGTCAGGGTGTCTATAGTCTGCAGGTGAGAGCAGAGGGTGACGGTGGAAGGAGTGTGGCGGGTCAGGGTGTCTATAGTCTGCAGATGAGAGCAGAGGGTGACGGTGGAAGGAGTGTGGCGGGTCAGGGTGTCTATAGTCTGCAGGTGAGAGCAGAGGGTGACGGTGGAAGGAGTGTGGCGGGTCAGGGTGTCTATAGTCTGCAGATGAGAGCAGAGGGTGACGGTGGAAGGAGTGTGGTGGGTCAGGGTGTCTATAGTTTGCAGGTGAGAGCAGAGGGTGACGGTGGAAGGAGTGTGGTGGGTCAGGGTGTCTATAGTCTGCAGGTGAGACCAGACGGTGACGGAAGGAGTGTGGTGGGTCAGGGTGTCTATAGTCTGCAGGTGAGAGCAGAGGGTGACGGTGGAAGGAGTGTGGTGGGTCAGGGTGTCTATAGTCTGCAGGTGAGAGCAGACGGTGACGGAAGGAGTGTGGTGGGTCAGGGTGTCTATAGTCTGCAGGTGAGAGCAGAGGGTGACGGTGGAAGGAGTGTGGCGGGTCAGGGTGTCTATAGTCTGCAGGTGAGAGCAGACGGTGACGGAAGGAGTGTGGCGGGTCAGGGTGTCTATAGTCTGCAGGTGAGAGCAGAGGGTGACGGAAGGAGTGTGGTGGGTCAGGGTGTCTATAGTCTGCAGGTGAGAGCAGACGGTGACGGAAGGAGTGTGGTGGATCAGGGTGTCTATAGTCTGCAGGTGAGAGCAGACGGTGACGGAAGGAGTGTGGCGGGTCAGGGTGTCTATAGTCTGCAGGTGAGAGCAGACGGTGACGGAAGGAGTGTGGTGGGTCAGGGTGTCTATAGTCTGCAGGTGAGAGCAGACGGTGACGGAAGGAGTGTGGTGGGTCAGGGTGTCTATAGTCTGCAGGTGAGAGCAGACGGTGACGGAAGGAGTGTGGCGGGTCAGGGTGTCTATAGTCTGCAGGTGAGAGCAGACGGTGACGGAAGGAGTGTGGTGGGTCAGGGTGTCTATAGTCTGCAGGTGAGAGCAGAGGGTGACGGTGGAAGGAGTGTGGTGGGTCAGGGTGTCTATAGTCTGCAGGTGAGAGCAGAGGGTGACGGTGGAAGGAGTGTGGTGGGTCAGGGTGTCTATAGTCTGCAGGTGAGAGCAGAGGGTGACGGTGGAAGGAGTGTGGTGGGTCAGGGTGTCTATAGTCTGCAGGTGAGAGCAGACGGTGACGGAAGGAGTGTGGCGGGTCAGGGTGTCTATAGTCTGCAGGTGAGAGCAGAGGGTGACGGTGGAAGGAGTGTGGCGGGTCAGGGTGTCTATAGTCTGCAGGTGAGAGCAGAGGGTGACGGTGGAAGGAGTGTGGCGGGTCAGGGTGTCTATAGTCTGCAGGTGAGAGCAGAGGGTGACGGTGGAAGGAGTGTGGCGGGTCAGGGTGTCTATAGTCTGCAGGTGAGAGCAGAGGGTGACGGTGGAAGGAGTGTGGCGGGTCAGGGTGCATTTGTATGCCAAAATATGAGACATTTCCCACCATCATTGTTGATTCAGCGTTGCGGCGAAGTTGGCAGTCGTTGGAAGTTCAGCATAGCTGAGTGGGTTTGGCGTCTCAGGCCACTTCCGCGTTATGCATTTCATATGATCGGTTCCATCGGCTTGCAAACTGCCAACTCTGATGGCCTGGAGGTCTCGTCTGCATGCGCGGGCAGCCTTTGGCGGCCGGAGGCTGACATTTAGAGGCCGCTCCGTCTGAGGAGCGGCCGCCGCCAGCACTGTCGGCAGACACCTGCCGTGCCGTCGCCGCCGCCGCCGCGGTCGATTGCGCTGAGAACTCTATGCTCTCCGACATTCATGAATTTCATCTCAGCGGTGGTGGGGCTCGCGCCGTGTCCGGCCACCGTGACCTGCCACCGTGACCTGCCACCGTGACCTGCCACCGTGACCTGCCACCGTGACCTGCCACCGTGACCTGCCACCGTGACCTGCCACCGTGACCTGCCACCGTGACCTGCCGCCGTAACCTGCCACCGTGACCTGCCGCCGTGACCTGCCACCGTGACCTGCCACCGTGACCTGCCGCCGTGGCCCGCCGCCGGCCCCACGCGCCTGTGCAGTGTTGACTGCTGCGTCCCGCCGCGCCCTTTGGCGTCTTCTCTCAACACGTGGCTCGTGGCAGAGCAGCTCGCATTAAAACGGCCGAGACATTTCAAGCAGGCGTTTGGTAGTGGATAATTTTATGGTTAATACTTACCGCTCACCTAACCCAAGTGCGTGCATGTCGCGAGGCACTCATAAACCCCCGGAGCTCGATGCGTGTTGTGCCGGATAACCTTAACCCGCGAGTTACTGGGGTATATTTCATAACGCGAGTTACTGGGGGGGGGGGGGGGTATTTTTTGTCCCCCCTCGAATCTCCGGAACTACTGGACCGAATGTAAAAATTCAAACGGCATTCGATAGCCCTGGAAAATTTATCTAGGGAAACATAATATTGTTGACCTCGGGGTCACCGATGACGTCACAGGTCAGGTCAAGTACAAAATGTTTGACCGTGTCTAAAGGTCTCGATGGATGGAATTGTCGCGCAAAATTGCGATATTAAACGCATAAACTGTCGATAAATCGGTATGATTCGTGTGTCTGGCACTTCTGAGTACCTTTCTAAGCTGTTTATGACCTTTGGTCAGGTCAAGGTCATCCGAGGTCACAAGGTCAAACTGCAGATTACTGTGATTAGGCGTTGTAGCACATGTTTATGGGTTTGTTTTTTCGTCTAGAACGTGTGAAATGACCTTAGAACATTGTTTGTTCCATATAAATAGAAGTAAAAAGCAAAAATGGAAATGCGTTTTTTATGCATAGTAATGCTGTGAGAGGTGGTCGTTTTTGTCATTTAAAAGTCATAACTCAGTCATTTTTGAAGATATTGACTTCAAAGTTGGTACACATATTCACCGCACACGTCTCGATCACATATATTCCGGTTTTTGGATAATTCTGATTTTTTTTCTTGAAAATTTTGTTAAAAAATGTATTAGGATTTCTCAAAATTTTTAGTTAAAAAAACTCAAAAATCCGAGATTGCAGTTTCATAGCCCGGTCTATTTTCAGTAATTTGATTTAAGACAATTGAGTTTATCTCACACATCGTACCTTTGACAGTGTTTTCCGCAAACCATTATTTTGCAACAAAAACCGAAGAACATGACGTCACTCTGACGTCATTCCCGGTTGACCTATCATAACCTCATATTTTTCCTTTTGCCAACATGTGTAGAATTGATGTGAGAGAAGGTACTGCAAGTTTGGTGACGATACCGGTGTTCGTTTAGGAGTTATTGCAAAATAACGGGAGGGGGGGGGGGAAATAGCCCCCCCCCCAGTAACTCGCGGGTTAACGCGTTGCGCGTTGCAGCTGCTCCCACTCCATCTTGAATGCAGCGCAGATGTAACAGCAGTGTCGGATTTATTTAGTCGACTTGTGGTGGCGATATCCCCCATTTATGTGTTTTTATATTTGGGTTCTTCTTAGCCGTATTTTGATTGATGACAGCAGTTGAATTACGAATAGCTCTGAAACGTTGAGGTGCAAGTGAAAAGTAAGTCCGTATTTCGGTTCCAATTTCTTATAAAACCACGTGTGTTTTGAAGCAGTCATAGTCCCGCACGAATGCCATATAACATCCTCCGTTAGACCACCCTTCAACACAACTCCTCATCACCAAACTCTTCTGCCCCAGGTGACGGAGTTGGGACGGATCGCCACCCTTCAACACAACTCGTCATCACCACACTCTTCTGCCCCAGGTGACGGAGCTGGGACGGATCGCCACCCTTCAACACAACTCGTCATCACCACACTCTTCTACCCCAGGTGACGGAGCTGGGACGGATCGCCACCCTTCAACACAACTCCTCATCACCACACTCTTCTACCCCAGGTGACGGAGCTGGGACGGATCGCCACCCTTCAACACAACTCGTCATCACCACACTCTTCTGCCCCAGGTGACGGAGCTGGGGCGGATCGCCAGCCTTCAACACAACTCGTCATCACCACACTCTTCTACCCCAGGTGACGGAGCTGGGACGGATCGCCACCCTTCAACACAACTCGTCATCACCACACTCTTCTACCCCAGGTGACGGAGCTGGGACGGATCGCCACCCTTCAACACAACTCGTCATCACCACACTCTTCTGCCCCAGGTGACGGAGCTGGGACGGATCGCCACCCTTCAACACAACTCGTCATCACCACACTCTTCTACCCCAGGTGACGGAGCTGGGACGGATCGCCACCCTTCAACACAACTCGTCATCACCACACTCTTCTACCCCAGGTGACGGAGCTGGGACGGATCGCCACCCTTCAACACAACTCGTCATCACCACACTCTTCTGCCCCAGGTGACGGAGCTGGGACGGATCGCCACCCTTCAACACAACTCGTCATCACCACACTCTTCTACCCCAGGTGACGGAGCTGGGACGGATCGCCACCCTTCAACACAACTCGTCATCACCACACTCTTCTACCGCAGGTGACGGAGCTGGGACGGATCGCCACCCTTCAACACAACTCGTCATCACCACACTCTTCTACCCCAGGTGACGGAGCTGGGACGGATCGCCACCCTTCAACACAACTCGTCATCACCACACTCTTCTACCCCAGGTGACGGAGCTGGGACGGATCGCCACCCTTCAACACAACTCGTCATCACCACACTCTTCTACCCCAGGTGACGGAGCTGGGACGGATCGCCACCCTTCAACACAACTCGTCATCACCACACTCTTCTACCCCAGGTGACGGAGCTGGGACGGATCGCCACCCTTCAACACAACTCGTCATCACCACACTCTTCTACCCCAGGTGACGGAGCTGGGACGGATCGCCACCCTTCAACACAACTCGTCATCACCACACTCTTCTACCCCAGGTGACGGAGCTGGGACGGATCGCCACCCTTCAACACAACTCGTCATCACCACACTCTTCTACCCCAGGTGACGGAGCTGGGACGGATCGCCACCCTTCAACACAACTCGTCATCACCACACTCTTCTACCCCAGGTGACGGAGCTGGACGGATCGCCACCCTTCAACACAACTCGTCATCACCACACTCTTCTACCCCAGGTGACGGAGCTGGGACGGATCGCCACCCTTCAACACAACTCGTCATCACCACACTCTTCTACCCCAGGTGACGGAGCTGGGACGGATCGCCACCCTTCAACACAACTCGTCATCACCACACTCTTCTACCCCAGGTGACGGAGCTGGGACGGATCGCCACCCTTCAACACAACTCGTCATCACCACACTCTTCTACCCCAGGTGACGGAGCTGGGACGGATCGCCACCCTTCAACACAACTCGTCATCACCACACTCTTCTACCCCAGGTGACGGAGCTGGGACGGATCGCCACCCTTCAACACACTCGTCATCACCACACTCTTCTACCCCCAGGTGACGGAGCTGGGACGGATCGCCACCCTTCAACACAACTCGTCATCACCACACTCTTCTGCCCAGGTGACGGAGCTGGGACGGATCGCCACCCTTCAACACAACTCGTCATCACCACACTCTTCTACCCCAGGTGACGGAGCTGGGACGGATCGCCACCCTTCAACACAACTCGTCATCACCACACTCTTCTACCCCAGGTGACGGAGCTGGACGGATCGCCACCCTTCAACACAACTCGTCATCACCACACTCTTCTGCCCCAGGTGACGGAGCTGGGACGGATCGCCACCCTTCAACACAACTCGTCATCACCACACTCTTCTACCCCAGGTGACGGAGCTGGGACGGATCGCCACCCTTCAACACAACTCGTCATCACCACACTCTTCCTACCCCAGGTGACGGAGCTGGACGGATCGCCACCCTTCAACACAACTCGTCATCACCACACACTCTTCTACCCCAGGTGACGGAGCTGGGACGGATCGCCACCCTTCAACACAACTCGTCATCACCACACTCTTCTACCCCAGGTGACGGAGCTGGGACGGATCGCCACCCTTCAACACAACTCGTCATCACCACACTCTTCTACCCCAGGTGACGGAGCTGGGACGGATCGCCACCCTTCAACACAACTCGTCATCACCACACTCTTCTGCCCCAGGTGACGGAGCTGGGACGGATCGCCACCCTTCAACACAACTCGTCATCACCACACTCTTCTACCCCAGGTGACGGAGTTGGGACGGATCGCCACCCTTCAACACAACTCGTCATCACCACACTCTTCTACCCCAGGTGACGGAGCTGGGACGGATCGCCACCCTTCAACACAACTCGTCATCACCACACTCTTCTACCCCAGGTGACGGAGCTGGACGGATCGCCACCCTTCAACACAACTCGTCATCACCACACTCTTCTACCCCAGGTGACGGAGCTGGGACGGATCGCCACCCTTCAACACAACTCGTCATCACCACACTCTTCTACCCCAGGTGACGGAGCTGGGACGGATCGCCACCCTTCAACACAACTCGTCATCACCACACTCTTCTGCCCCAGGTGACGGAGCTGGGACGGATCGCCACCCTTCAACACAACTCGTCATCACCACACTCTTCTACCCCAGGTGACGGAGTTGGGACGGATCGCCACCCTTCAACACAACTCGTCATCACCACACTCTTCTACCCCAGGTGACGGAGCTGGGACGGATCGCCACCCTTCAACACAACTCGTCATCACCACACTCTTCTACCCCAGGTGACGGAGCTGGGACGAGATCGCCACCCTTCAACACAACTCGTCATCACCACACTCTTCTACCCCAGGTGACGGAGCTGGGACGGATCGCCACCCTTCAACACAACTCGTCATCACCACACTCTTCTACCCAGGTGACGGAGCTGGGACGGATCGCCACCCTTCAACACAACTCGTCATCACCACACTCTTCTACCCCAGGTGACGGAGCTGGACGATCGCCAGCACTTCTATCTGACGCATCAGACGGTGCCAGACCTACAACCAGCTGCTGAAGCCGACCCTCTCCGAGATCGAGCTGTTCCGCGTGTTCTCCCTTTCCGGCGAGTTCCGTAACGTCGGTGTGGTGCGCGAGGAGGAGAAGCTGGAGCTGGCCAAGCTGATGGAGCGCGTGCCCGTACCGATCAAGGTGAGATGGTGACCGGCGGGCGACAGTGGGTCTGCAGCTCGCCAAGCTGATGGAGCGCGTGCCCGTACCGATCAAGGTGAGATGGTGACCGGCGGGCGACAGTGGGTCCGGAGCTCGCCAAGCTGATGGAGCGCGTGCCCGTACCGATCAAGGTGAGATGGTGACCGGCGGGCGACAGTGGGTCCGGAGCTCGCCAAGCTGATGGAGCGCGTGCCCGTACCGATCAGGTGAGATGGTGACCGGCGGGCGACAGTGGGTCCGGAGCTCGCCAAGCTGATGGAGCGCGTGCCCGTACCGATCAAGGTGAGATGGTGACCGGCGGGCGACAGTGGGTCCGGAGCTCGCCAAGCTGATGGAGCGCGTGCCCGTACCGATCAAGGTGAGATGGTGACCGGCGGGCGACAGTGGGTCCGGAGCTCGCCAAGCTGATGGAGCGCGTGC